>VYZS01065449.1:4416-17753 GCA_013400695.1 Neodrepanis coruscans
TCCCCAGGGCTGGCCCTTTTCTCATTAGTCAGCCGCCCTGGGGGCCCGCCCCACGCACGCAGTGGCCCACGGGAAGCACCGCAGCTGGCTGGAAACGTCACGCGCGCCGGGACGGCACTTCCACTAATGGCAGCTGTCGCCAGTGCCACGTGGCTGACACCGTCGGGCCGGTGCCGCTGCCGGGCTGTCGCTGCTGCTGGCGCTGCCGCCACACACCACCGGCGCAGCCTCAGCACCAGCGTGGGCCTCTGGCGCAGCCCTGCTGCCGGCCCCACGCCGGCCACGCCGTCGGTCCGCGTGGTCGCCGCTCTGACTCGTGGCCTGCGCTGCTTCCGCTGGCTTTTCTGGGGTCGGTTGCGTCACCACACTGGGCGCCTCGTGATGCCGACTCGGCAAAGCGCCGGGCAGTCCAGAAGCCCCGGGCTCACGCGATCCACCGGGCTCAGCCTCCCCGTGGTTCGGACCGCAGGCACAAGCCACCATGCCTGGCTTGGGTCTCCAAACCCCGGGGCTCGGCCAGGGCGTCCAGGACAGCGGCATGGGCGGCTGCAGTGCAGCCGCACAGCCTGCCCCTGCGCAGCTCTCACTGCTCCACGGGGCTGCCCAGCTGTCACCACCACTGTCACCGCCGCCGCTGTCACTGGGGCTGAAGGGTGTGGAGGAGCCGGCGGCGGGTGCCGGGCGGCCCCCCTGTCTGAGCGGGCGGGGGGGAAAAGGGTTGCTCCCCCCCTGCCTCGCTCGGCCGCCGCGCGGCAGCAACAGAGACCGTTTTTACTTTCGGTTTTAACCCTACGACACAATATGATGTTCACCTTTCATGGTATATGATACTCAGCTTTCCTTTAATATTGGAAACCCTTTTTGCCTGTTATGTATTAATAAACAGTGAGGTCTTTCTTACTAAATTTTCTTCAAAGAGGGAGACAAACATAATGCGGTGGTAGACTCATATCTGTTCAAGATTGCTTGTCTCAGGTAAGATCCTGGACATTGAAACAGGACTTGAATTAGAGATCTTGTGTGGTTTATGAAAGCTGGTTGCCTTCTTAGCTGAGAATTTGGAACCAGCTCAAGAGCTATGGCAATTCCAAACCTTTTTACATCTAGTTGTAAAATTTCTGCTGAGGAATGATTCTGAGGGACTTCCATTTTTGCAAGAGGAACTGAGGTCTAGTAAAGGCATTTCTAAGAATCAGCACATTAAAAGTTGTGTTGGTTGGGTTTTGTTTGTGTTAATATGGAATGTAATTTTCAGCATCATTCAGGCTTTGGATGTTGTAATGTCAAGTTCTGTGTGGAAGCAATGAACTTCTTGGGAGAAGATACTCACCTGCAAAGTCATGGAAGGCTGGATTAAATTGAGGCAAGTCAGGTGGTCATCACACCTGCCACCTATTTTCTGCAAAGGCTGTGACTAACGCTTTGAAACCCACCACACCCAAACCACTCTGGTTCTTCAGGGCTTGGGAAGCAAACCTTGTGAGACTGGATACTGAGGGTCAGTGATGGTTAATTCAGCAGATCAAGTATTTGTTTAGTGTTACTGGAAAAGGAGAAATCTAAACTATAGTTACATTCTGATTAGGGAAATAGAGAGGTTAGATCCTTGGATCCAGTGTTTCCCATTCATCCATGTCATCTGGTTGCAGAAAACTTTTAACCAAAGTCCTTCATAGTTGTCAAAGCAAGACTAGGAAGCCTGTGGCTCATCCTGAGTACTGGCACTTAAAGCTGGAAGGGGGATCTTCTGTGGTTCCATGAATCTGTGAAGAGAATATTGAGCACTTGGTTGCATCCACTAAACAGGTAGGAAAAAAATGCCTCTGGATATTTCTAGTTTTGTTTAAAAAAATTTTCCAGTTGGAGATATTGAGACACAAAAGCCTGTGGTGGTTTGTGTTGGGTTTGTTTTTTATTTGTTACTGTTTGCAGTACAAGGGATTTTTTTAATATGACTATTCACTGTACATGTCAGTCCTTTTCAAACAGGTAACTTACTTTCTGCATTCCACTGAAATAATGCATAAACACAATAAAAAGTCAAAAGTAAAAACTAAAACCTGCAATAACTTTGGAAAACAACCAGACTTCAGTGTAGACTCAATTCTTTGCATAATTTAGTGCAATTTCTGGATTACTGGTGCCCTTTTACCTTGTGGTGACCTCTTTAAGCTCTGTGTATTCGTGGTGTGTGGTTCTGTGTTAATTGTAACTTAGTCTAAAGAGAGAGGCTAATGTGAATTTCAGGAAACATTTTTGCTTTTTTTACTGTCAAGATTAGAAATGTTTGGAGCAATTTTCCTTGGGGCCTTTGTAATGTAAAAGTCTCACTACTTTTCTTAAAGGTGAAAATGGAGAAAATGACTACTCTTAGAGGAGGAGTTAAAAATAGAGTTGTGCAGTTGTTGAAAATATTAATTTTGATAATATAATGTTGCTCAATGGATTGTTTACACTTTGATTTTGTGAACAGGGAGCCTTAGATTTTGGGAAATATGTTCCTCCCCAGTCTCATAAATAATATATTCTCAATGGTTGAATTGTCTTTGGATTTGTTTTATTGTAGAGTAAGTCAGTTCTGTGCCAGCCACAGTAAAGATTACAGCTGAAGAAAATAAGATATATAGTCAGTTTGAGTACATTGATTTTTAAAACACTGGGGTTTTTTATTCTCCCCCATTTTCTGGGCAACCTGATCTTGATCTCCCTGCTTGAGTGGGAGATTGGACAAGATAATTTCTAGAGGTCACTTCCCTCAATAATTGTGATTTTGGGGAGCGAAAAATAGTGAGATGAGTATCCCTGGATGTGTGAACACAGTAGTGTTCCTCTGTTCTTTCCTTGTCCCTCTGAGGCTGGAGGAGGGGAGAAAAAAGGGAAAATGAGTATGGCCAATGTCTCTGGTGTTTGATGCCATGGATTCTCTGCCTCATTGGTGCTAAAAGACATTGTTCAGTGCAAGAATTGTTGGCAGTTTTCAGTCCTGTCACATTTAAAGTGACTTTTTTTCTGCTGTTGTGTGTGTTGCATATTGAAAAGGAGAGCTCTAGAGAAATATCTGCATAGGCAGACCATTTTTTAGGGAAGAATGGAATTAATACATAAATCATGGGCATGAGATAAGTGATAAGCAGCTGGAACAGAAGAAAGGCAGGTCAGGAAGCAGTAAGTTTGTGTATTGTGCCTTCAATCAGCTAAAAGCTGTGTTCATAAATGTTGTGGGAGGTGTATCTGCCTCCTTTCTACTCATTTATCTTTGTGCTGCCCTCTGAGTCAGCAGAAGCCAACTTCCACAAGAGGATGGGAATCCCAGTGGTGGTTTCTGCTTCCATGTATCTCAACACGTTTTTCCATCGTCTTTCCTGTCCTCTGTAAGTGCCTGTTCGTGGCCACCTGAGCCACTGAGCCGCAGCTTTCTGGCTCTGTGGCTCAGCCTCATCCTTGGGGGTTGTGGAAGAGACCTGACAGAAATGTACACCTGGAGGAGCTGGGCAGAACGACACCAGAATACAGACATGAAATTTAAAAGCATTAAATTTGGGTGTGGGAGAAAGGTAAGCAAAAGGGTAACTTGCTTGGTTGTTCATCACATTTTTTCAAAGGCTGTTCTGTGAGCTCTTGTGTCCTCCAGCCTTGTGCTCTCTGGAGTTGTGGAAGGAGGAGGTAGCCAGGACATAAGGGCCCTGTTCTGTGTTTTTTGAAGAAGTTTGAAAATGAAGTGAAATTTCTTGTTTGTCTCTCAGTGGCAAAGTTTATCAGCTTCTCAAGTCATGGATTATCGTCTTCTTTACTGTTTAAAGTGAAAATAAAACCTACTGGTGGTCACTCACAGTCTGATCTCTCTGTAGGACCTGCAGTGTTTTTACTTAGTCTCCAGTGGGGTGCCTTGGGTTTGACATTGTGCTCCTTGTAGTTCGACAGTGGTTCAATTTTGAAATGTCGTAGTGAATCTGATATTTTCTTTTATGTGTTCTACCCACTTTTGTTGTGATTGATAAGTTCATGCCAGAAGTTATGATATGTTATGAGAAGTTATGATTGCAACGTGAACTCGGAATTTTCTTATTTCTTGGAAAAAGCCAGTTCATATGTTTATTATTTTGTGTTCAGATGAGCTATTTCAAGATAGCTCAAATAATGTGTAAGTTCAAATAATTAGGAAAAAAAAAGGATTGCTCAATCCTTGTCTACATGACAACACTTAAGACTTTTAATATAAATTAACAGGAGGAATTAATTTAAAGCTGTTCAGTTGAGTTACATTAAACATTGGAGTTTATATTGTCTTTCAGAATTAGTAGCTTAAATTTAGTTGGTTTTATTTTACTGTAAAATTGGGTTACACTGAGTGAACTCTACGTAAGTATGCAGAAAATTTCCAGACTGGTTTGAGTTAATTAGGTTTGTTAAAGAAAATAAATTCAGATGCATGTTTTAGGGAATGTCTATACAAAGGAGATTTTCTTCAAAATAATGTGCTTCATTGTACTTGTTTTATACTAAGTAGGTCATGGTATTCTATCCACATAAATATTTACCTTTTGTTTTGCTCTAAATTATTCCTTCTACAGGTCTGTTTGCACTGCTGACAGCTGTTCTTTGTTTCTTAGTGTTGCTGCAGTACAGTGTAGGTGATATTTAACATGGGCAGCCCAAAAATCCCCAAACTTATTTTGTGCAGGACCATCGTCATCCCATCTAATTGTTATTGATGGAGTGTTTGTTTATGCTGTGACATTGGTCACTCTGAAAACTTTGAGAAGTTTATTCTTGTTTGAAGCTGTGAGCTGGACTAAGCCCGTGGGCAGTTTTGCAAACTCCTTTCAGCAGTTGCTGGATAGGCTTGGTTTAGATTTGCAGCATCTGCAGGCTGTCAAGGGTGGGATGTGGAAGAAATCAGGTGAAAGAGACACTGCTTTAGAAGGAGTGTTTTTTTGGAACTGCATCCCTGCTTTCAGCACAGTTTGTGAGCTTAAGCAGCTCCTGTGGTGTTTGTGTTGCAGCCAGAGGAGAAGCAGCAGCAGCAATTCAGACACGGATCACTTCCACAGGGAATGCTGAGAGTCCATGTCAGACCTGCAAGGACCAAACCCCAACAGTGTTTTCAGGGCTGTTGAGAGGTTGTTACTGTCCAACCACAGTTCTCAGTGCTGGTCATGGTTTGAGCTTAGGTAATTAACTGCACAATAACCTCTACATACTGTGTGCTCTGTGCTTCAGGGTCTGCTAATTACTTTTGATGTGTGTGACTTTGAATGATTGTTTTTTCCAGGTGTAGGTGTTTCCTGTGCTCTGTCTTTGAGCTCACTGTGTTCCAGAAGTTCAGCTGACTCTAATCTTCATACAAAGAACTTTTGGTGACCAGACTCTGTCTGGAATTGGGAAAAAAATACCTTTGCTGAGTAGTGATACTGTTTTACTGGTAATCTCTTTGTTTATAATGTTAATAGGAGCGGTAATTGAGTAGGATAGGAAGATAATTTTTTAAAATGCTATAAAGGAAAGAGTCAGGGGTTCCTGACACTTAGAGTACTTTTACAGTCACGAAGTCATGGAGCTCCACATTTTTAGCACTGTGAGGTTAGATGGTGTATGTCAAATTTTTGAATGTTCCATTTTTGAACACAAACTAAATTTTTGAACAGTAACTAAAATCAGTTATCAAATGTATGAAAGTTTAATCCTTTGAAGTCTTACACAATGATTGCATTTTTTAGACAGCAACATTGCATTTGGGATGTTTTGAGTTCCCTTTGTTCTCCTGTTCAGCCTTTCCAATCAGTATGGTTTTGTAAGATGTTAGTATTCGTAATTAAAACGTTGAAGTGCATTGATTACTTTGGTGTTTTGTCTCTTAAGGGTTAGCACACTTTCTTTAGAGAGTGTGTCTTGTCTGTATGTTGCATAAGCATAGCAGATACTACTTTTAAAATGAACCAAACAGAACAAATTTTCAGCAGTGAATGCTATAAATTTACAAAAATAATTAGGTTCCCAGTAATTGTGCAGATATGGACAGGAGGACAGCACAACCAAAGCTCACTGTATTTCTACACACAGTCACTGGAGACACTTATTTAATCATTTTCTACCTATTGATTATTGGGCACCTCTTTATCTGTAAGTTCCTCAGCCTAATAATTTTGGAAAGCATCAGCCATTTCCAGTTAAAATTTACAAGGGTTAAAAGTCTGGAGACAGTTTAGTTTGTGAAAATCAGTCGTTGAGGATATTCTTGTGTTCCCTTTGAGGAAGAAGCTGCAGCATGTGCTGCCTTTCCTTTTTCCCATCTTGCAGCTACATGGGAGTGGGTTTGATGTGAGATGGGGGAATTGGGAGTGCTGCAGGGGTTTGGTTGGCTGGGATTCTTTGGATGGAGGAGCTGCATCCTTGTCCTCAGGGAATGAGGGGAAGTGATAGACCAGTCCAGAAAAAGGCACCTTAACTACCTGCAGTGCTGTGCAGAGTCTGTTACATGTGCAGGAAACGTGAGTTGAAAAACAGGGAACAAGATGTGTATTTAGGACAAAGGGAATAATGTATCTCGGGTCAACATTAATCCCAATTATAAACAGGCAGTGATGTGCTTTTGAAATTCAACACACTACACCTGTTTATATAGAATTTTGCATTGGCTTTTAGTGTAGATCTCTAAAAAAGATGCTATATTTGTGCATCTGCTTTCTTAGTGTTTATTGAAGATGTTTGGAGGGATTTTAATTAATTTTCAAAGTCTAAAAACAGGCAAAATTTATGTACAAGGGAGAATTGTATAAAAGCTGCTTCCTCAACAGATTTATTTCTTCCTAGTCTTGTTTTATAAAAGTAATGAATAGTGTGAGAGTTCAAGGGCAGAAATGGAAAATTAAAAATTGGAAAAGACTACTGTATTAAGTAGGTTGTGGTTCAGTGTTTAGTCACTGAGCTTTTAGTCTGGTAAAGTTCCAGTCTAATTAAAGAACAAAAAGTTTCTAAAAGACAAGTAACTGCAGGTACACAACTGTTTTTAGAAAAGGACAGCACTACTAACAGCTGAGACATTCCAGAAACCTGAAGAAAACAATTTACTTCCCCTCTAACACCTGTTGCAACTCTTTTGTTAACAAAGGTGGGTGTTGAAACTGAAAGTGTTCTCCATTTGGCAGCGCTGACATTAGGAACTCTTTTATTTGGTTTTACTAATTTATACATCCCTTACCTATTTTTTTTCAATAAATTGAGCTGTAACTAGTAACTCTGTGCCTGGGCAAGGAAAAGGGCTGTGCTGACTAAAGAGAGCTGCATCTTCTTTGTTAGAGTAAAAGTTACACGTGGAATATGTAGTGCAGGTGGGAAATGGATGTATGAGGTACTGGAGTAGGTTGGAGTTTTCTTTGTGTTTCTCAGGGTGGTTGCAGTGGTGGTCTCCCTTGGACTTCATGGGGTTTGCACAGACACCTCGAGCGTGTCCGAGTCCCTCTGGATCCGTCCCTTCCCTGGAGTGTGGCCGCCACACCCCGAGCTCAGCCTGGTCGGCGAAGGCTGCGGGTGCCCCGATCCCGCTGTCCCTCAGCTGAGCGATTTATCCCTGCGCTCTGAGCTCGGGGCTGCTCCAGTCCTGTCAGTCCCGCTCCTTTCATCCCCCCGGCAAGAGTTACTACAAGTGCAGAGCGCTGATACTTTGCCGTGGTAGAAATGCCGGTGCTTCTGCATTAGGGGGCATCTTTCCTTGAATCCACGCACCTCTCGTGCCGTCTGTGCTTCCACTGCTCGGGCTGGGATTTCTCTTCATTTACTGCGGTGTCAGTGCCGCTGGTGCCCGATGGCAGCAGAGACTTTGTCGTGAATTAGAGCAGCAGAGGCCAAAGGGATGTCACAGCTTAAGCAGCAGGTTGCTCAAATTACTTTTTCCTAAGATTGCTTTATATTCAGAAGCAATTTAAATTGTACAGTTTAGTACTTTTCACTGAGGTTTTTTTTTTTTTTTTTAACAGTGGTTGTAGCTTGTAGTGATTTGAGCACTTGCTTCTGGAACAGTTGCAGGAAAACACATTGTGCTAATACCGGTTTAGAAGTTGTACCAGGTAATTCCTATCTGTAACTTTTTAATTTTTCACTTGTTTTGTCAGCATCGCTGGTTCAGCTGCCTGATCACTTTGTGACCCGAACATACCGATGTCAGTAGTGCACACACACACCCCCCTCTCTGCACTCCTCCCCTTTGCCTTTCCCTCCAAAGTGCTGCATCCACCCTCCTTGGCTGCTCAAGTCAGATCAAGCCCAGGTAGCTCCACACGTTCTGGAGTTACTGTTTGAACTGTTGGGAGCTGCATCAGGCAGCTGATTAATTATTGTTCATTCCAATACTGACTTTTTCTGAGGCTGAATTAGTGTTAAATGTTTTATATTGTGAATGTGTGTGCTTGCCCCCCACATACTCAAGTATTACACTATGATGTTTTGGCAGCTGCATCTCCTTCTTTATGTTTTTTGAAGTATATTTTAAAGCATTTAGTTCTGGAAGCTTTACTGTCATTGTATAAAACTGTAACTCTGGAATGAAAACCAGAAATCTGCCCTCTTGTGGGTACATGTGTATAATGCACCTCAGTAACATCTTATTTAAGTGAGAACTAGAGGATGTTAATTAATTCTCTTTGTTGTTCTCTCTCATTCTTTAAGCAAGTTTTTAAGGGTAGTTTATGGATTATTAGCTGGCAGAGATTTATGTAGTAACTAACAAGAAAGTTAATTGCAAAATATGAAAGTTTGAAACTGGCCATGAGACAGATTCTTAAATTTGTGATTGCACATTTACTGATTTAAAAGAAAAGAAAATGTCCACTGCTCATCTAAACTATAATGAGTTAATACATAATTGTACTGGTTTGCTCCGAGTGTGCAACTGAAGAAATCAACTTCAGTTGTGGTGCTGTGCTTACATCTGTGTGATGTAACTCAACATACAGGAAACTGAAACTACTTTTTCAAGTATTTTCATGCTAAATAAAGGTTTCATAATGTAAACTAAATAAAACATAACTGTATTGAAAGTATTCTGTTTAATAGAATGCAATTAAAAAGAAAAATGTAAATATTTAATATCATAGCCTTTATTAATTAATTAATTTTAATCCACCTAATCTTGTCTGAAATTTTCTCCTTGGAAAATATCGGGTCAGTCATACATAAGTTACTGTTTGAAATCCAGAAATACAGTAAGTTAAAGAATACCCTGGAGTATGAGGAATGAAACATTAAAAAGTACATAGGAAACTTCTGAATCCAGAGATAAGTTACTTATCTTTGCAGTGCTGCTGAGCCTTTGTATTAATGCATATAAACAGATTTTCCCCTTTATTTTGTTTTCCACTGTTCTCATGCCCATAGCTGAGCTGGGGAAGGACTTGCATTTTTGTTAAGGAGTTTTTCAGCCAAGAGAAATGTTTCATAAATGCGGAGCTTGTACACTCATGATCAGTGGTCACAGTCCTCTCACCATTCCATTGATGGTCAGGTGCTGCAATTTCTGAAAAAATACATTCGCTGTTTGTTTCTTTTTTATTTCATTTTTATGGGGAAATAGTTTTTCTTGTTTGCTTTGTGGAGCATCTCATCTTTTTCCTGGACATTCACTCCTCACTTAAATTGTTCACAGCTTTCATCTCCTCTTCTTCCCTTGATTTTACCCACACCTGTCCATATTTTCTGCAGAGATCTTTTTGGTTTTTGTCAGTTTCCTGCTCTGTCTACCAGTACTATGGTAAAAAGTGCAGAATATGTATAGAGATGAGTTGTAGAAAGGATCCACGTGACAGATCAGAAACGTTCTGACTGAAGGCAGTCAGTGTTTTCCATACTGTGGACTGTTTTACCAACCACATATACCTTAAAAAAACTCCAAAAGCACCCCAACAAAAAATGCAAACAAACAACAACAACCTCAGCCCCCCCCAACAACAACAACAGCAACCCCAAACAAAAAACAAAACACAACAACCTGCAGCATTTTAGATTTAAAATGGATAGGAATTTTCTTTGAAATATTAATTTGCAGTAAAGGAGGATGTGTAGATGACTGGAATAGCAAAACAGAAAAAAGGGAAGAAGATAACAGACAGCAGCACTTATTATCCATGGTGTAAAATGTTTTAATGTTATTTTCCTTGCTCTCTTGGCTTGGCTTTGCTTTATTATTGTGCATTATGATGATAACTTTTATTATTCTCAAGATATGCTGCCATTTCACTGTTCTGTTTTCTCTGAGGGGTTCTTTGTGTCACTTCCTTTGTACACAGTAGTTCCTTCCTCCCTGAAGTATCTTTCTTATAGAGAAACAAGAGCATAAAAACATATGTACTGAATATACAAGGCCTCCTATGTGTGTGTGTTGACTGGATTTCTCCCACTCTGTTTGAACTGCTGCACTACAGTCTGAGGCACTGAAGGTTTCCAGGCCAGTTCTCTGATTTCCTTTATTCAGGTGGTATTAACTTCATTGTTTTGTTTCTTCAGTTGAGGGATAAAAACATTATACAGTTGGTAAGTTACTGAGCAAAGCTGGTAATGGAAAAAATTTAAATATTGGAAAAGTTGATTCTTCTCCGCTAATTGAGGGCTGCTCCAGTGTAGCNTACTCTTACAAAGAAAGTTTGGTTTTCCCCTGACCATCACAGCTCACTGCACTTGCTCCACTCTCAGGTCTGGATCTTGCCAGCTCAGGTTTCTTATCATCNAAAAGTACATAGGAAACTTCTGAATCCAGAGATAAGTTACTTATCTTTGCAGTGCTGCTGAGCCTTTGTATTAATGCATATAAACAGATTTTCCCCTTTATTTTGTTTTCCACTGTTCTCATGCCCATAGCTGAGCTGGGGAAGGACTTGCATTTTTGTTAAGGAGTTTTTCAGCCAAGAGAAATGTTTCATAAATGCGGAGCTTGTACACTCATGATCAGTGGTCACAGTCCTCTCACCATTCCATTGATGGTCAGGTGCTGCAATTTCTGAAAAAATACATTCGCTGTTTGTTTCTTTTTTATTTCATTTTTATGGGGAAATAGTTTTTCTTGTTTGCTTTGTGGAGCATCTCATCTTTTTCCTGGACATTCACTCCTCACTTAAATTGTTCACAGCTTTCATCTCCTCTTCTTCCCTTGATTTTACCCACACCTGTCCATATTTTCTGCAGAGATCTTTTTGGTTTTTGTCAGTTTCCTGCTCTGTCTACCAGTACTATGGTAAAAAGTGCAGAATATGTATAGAGATGAGTTGTAGAAAGGATCCACGTGACAGATCAGAAACGTTCTGACTGAAGGCAGTCAGTGTTTTCCATACTGTGGACTGTTTTACCAACCACATATACCTTAAAAAAACTCCAAAAGCACCCCAACAAAAAATGCAAACAAACAACAACAACCTCAGCCCCCCCCAACAACAACAACAGCAACCCCAAACAAAAAACAAAACACAACAACCTGCAGCATTTTAGATTTAAAATGGATAGGAATTTTCTTTGAAATATTAATTTGCAGTAAAGGAGGATGTGTAGATGACTGGAATAGCAAAACAGAAAAAAGGGAAGAAGATAACAGACAGCAGCACTTATTATCCATGGTGTAAAATGTTTTAATGTTATTTTCCTTGCTCTCTTGGCTTGGCTTTGCTTTATTATTGTGCATTATGATGATAACTTTTATTATTCTCAAGATATGCTGCCATTTCACTGTTCTGTTTTCTCTGAGGGGTTCTTTGTGTCACTTCCTTTGTACACAGTAGTTCCTTCCTCCCTGAAGTATCTTTCTTATAGAGAAACAAGAGCATAAAAACATATGTACTGAATATACAAGGCCTCCTATGTGTGTGTGTTGACTGGATTTCTCCCACTCTGTTTGAACTGCTGCACTACAGTCTGAGGCACTGAAGGTTTCCAGGCCAGTTCTCTGATTTCCTTTATTCAGGTGGTATTAACTTCATTGTTTTGTTTCTTCAGTTGAGGGATAAAAACATTATACAGTTGGTAAGTTACTGAGCAAAGCTGGTAATGGAAAAAATTTAAATATTGGAAAAGTTGATTCTTCTCCGCTAATTGAGGGCTGCTCCAGTGTAGCATTTTTCACTCCTGCATTTGAGGGATGGGGGGACTGTTCTCGTGTTTTGTATGAAACAGCCTATCTCATCTTGACCTGTCAATTTTTTTCCCCTAAATGCTTGATATCCTAAAGTCTTTAAATGACTGAGTTCATTTATGTTTTCAGTGGCATCAGATTTGATATCAGTCTCTAATTCTGAAATTGATTCCCATCTTGTTTGCCACTTTGTAAGAGATGCAGTTTTGTTCTCAACACAACAAATGCAGTATTTAGACCCAGATATTACTGTTGGGTTTCTTCATATTATGTTTGTTTTATATACTAATCCCATCACTTAACCCCATCAGTCTCTCTCTCTTTCTTGTTTATTCCCACCTGTTGATTCACTTCATTGTGCTTAAAAAGACTTCATCCTGTCCGAGGTAGACTCCTTGAATTGCTGTGCTTAGTTTCCAGCTGATTCAGGCAACCACGTTCTGTCCCTTCTGCCACATCCGTATGGTCCATCTTTGAAGTGATTGGGTTGGTTTTCTCTTTGCTCCTGGTGGGAGGCTGTTCCAGAGAGTGGCAGCTCTGACAGTGAGAGGCTCTGTCCTGATTTTCTTGCTACTTGCATTCACATGCCCATTTATTGTTGTGTTAGCATTGCTCTGTGGCATTCTTCCTTTCTCAGCCTTAGAAAGAGCAACCTCATCCCCTCTTGACCTTTGTTTTGTCAGTTAAACAAACCAACCCCTTTTNTTCTGTGCTACTCACAAATCTCCAGTAACACTGGTTAGTGACGTGGCCTCAGTTCTTGATGCAGTTCCAGTCAGGAGAGATCATCAGACATGACATTTTTGTAGTAAATATAATTTCTCTGTGAAAGGTGTTCTTTAGTTTCTACTCTTTCAGTGAAAACTCAGATTCTAAAAATGTCAGTTCCCATGGGTTTGCTGTTGCAGACTCATTGTGGGACTCCTTTGGAGTAACTTGTTTTGTTTTGTTTTTTTTTTTTAAGAATTGCTTATTTATGGAACTAGGAAACCTCTGAAATTGTGTGTATATTTCTATTAATTCCTGGTAAAAAACCCTCGAGTACTGAGTAGTACTTGAAACTGCTCTCTGAGCCTTTGAGGGATGTTTTCTCCTGGAACAAAAATTTCCAAACACAGCAACCCATATCTATCTACAGAATATTTATCTGTAGAAGTTTACTGATTTACTTGATTTCTGTATCTGCAATATAATATATTTTTTCATTCTCAAAAAAATTACTTTTTTTTTT
>VYZS01065450.1:0-27640 GCA_013400695.1 Neodrepanis coruscans
CCGCCCAAGGTACGGCCCCCGCCCCGCCCGCGGGGGCGGCCCGCGGCGCGGCCCCTCCCCAGGGCAGGCCAACTGCATGGGCAGCGCTGCGGGAGCCGGGGGCGCCGCGCTCCGCTTCGCTTCGCCAGGTAGGAGAGGTCACAGCGGCTTGAGGGCCGGGGCAGGCGGAGGAGGCGCGGTCCCCCCCCAAGTAGTGCCTCCGCCGTCGTCGCCGCGGGAGGGGGCTGGCGGCTGTGCTGCCTTGGACGCGTCTCTTCCTCGCCACTCTCTCCCTTCTCTCTCTTCTCCCCCGCCCCCATTTTGCACGGAAGCCGGGAGGATAACTCACTGCAGGCTCTGATTGCATCCTTCTTTCCCCCCGGCCACCGCCGGCGCTTTGGGAAAGGTGAAGGCTTTGGCTGGGGGTCTGTGATCGTTGGCAGCAGCTATTGATCCTCCTTGATCCACTTTATAAATAGGGGGCGTGGGGGATGTGGAAACGTTATATGCCTTTATTATCTGGCATCACACACTATGTGTTTCTATGCACTTAAAGCAGAGACGGATTGGTGAGAGTAAAAAACTCGCTCGTGTGTGTATTCTCGGGGTGCTTCTGCTGCCCGGCGTTTAATAGTCAAGCACAGTATTGTGCTTTCCAGATCGCGAAGCATAAGGTGGAATGGATGTGTATGGAGCAAAAGGAAGGGTCTGTCTGGATGGGCTCCGTTAATGGACTCCAGTGGTGGGAATTTTTGTCTTTGTCATAGGATGATACTGAAGTGTAAAACATCTAAATCTTGGATTTGGGAATTAGTTTAGATGTGCTAACTGATACTAAATGGATGAGAATTTGTGTGGAACCTTCTGAGAATAATAATGCTGCATCCTTCCTTATAAATAAGCTCTTGCATTTATGCTTCTTGCAAAGAATGAGGGTAGACTTTACTGTGAATATTGTATTGACCCACGGGTGCATCTTTCAGTTTAGATTACTGCTGATTTGATCCTCTGGAATCTGCGCAAGGAAGGTCTGCCAGCCTCTGTGAATAGCTTTGCAGTGTAACAGGAGTGGAGTTCCTGAGCAGAATCGCTGAGAGATATGTGAACGAGTGTGAGTAGAGCTGAGCACATTGGTATTTCTGCCCCAGGCCCAGTCTGTGTGTGGGGTGAACACCCTCGTGGCACCTGGAGATGATGTCGGTCGAAGGGTCTACGATAACAAGCCGCATCAAAAATCTACTTCGTTCCCCTTCCATTAAGCTGAGGAGAAGCAAGCCTGGCAACAAGCGAGAAGATATAGGCAGCAAGGTGAGTGCTGTGTGCTGCAGCCAGCAAGGTTTAACTTTGTTGTCCAAAGTTGTACTGACAAAGCTGTACTGACAATGCTGCTTTGCAAGACCTGGTTTAATTGTCGCATGATGCAGAGCAACTGATCCCTGGCTGGTCTGTCGTTCAGTTGGGATCTTTGCTGTGCTGAAGGTCCTTGCTAAAGCTTGTGTCCCTCTTCTGAAATGCTTCTTGCTTTTTGTGGTATGTACCCAGTGTGTATCAGAAAGTTTTTGGGATTTCCCACTGCTGTGTAGAGTTGTTACAGATGACGGACAGGAGTAGTATAACACTGCCTCTTCCTCCATGTTATCAACTGCTAACCTGCATTACTGGCAGCTAGTGATACAGAAACACCTGTTCTGTGTAAGCAATTGCTCTCACCCTTCAAGGAGTGTTCTGTGAGCACGTGGGGAAGAGAAGGATGATCTGAAAGGTGAAGGATGTGAAACATGTCTTGAAGGTTCTGTTCAGATGGGGTCTGTGTTCCACAGGCCTGGATTTTTTTGATTCTGTGTTCAGCTGTGTGCCTCAGACCACTTTCCTTGGGGATATCTTCTATGGGAAATAATTGATTCTATCAGAAAAATCCATTATTCCTGGTGTTGTGGAGAATTCCAGACAGTACTCGCTGGGAATTGCCTGGTGTCATGAGGAAAGGAGGATGACTTAAGTCCGGTTTCAGGGAGAACAGGAGCTGGGTGGCATTGCTGTGTGCTGACAGGGCACCTCTGAGTCGGGGCACCTTTTCTGTCTCTGCCACTGACTCCCCTGTAACCCTGGGCAAATCTCTCAGCTTTTGTGTAGCTCTCTCTCTCCATAAATAGAAAGCTTAATCCCTCTCCTTTTGTGAAGTCTCACTAATGAATAAGAAATAGTTGTGATCCATATCTGTAAAGTGCATTCTTTAGTCTCAACACAGTAATGCTTAAAAGTTTACCTCTTGAAGTGAAGAGTGCATGTAAAACTTCAGGGGAAATAAATGGCACTGTACCTAAACATGGTCTTTCCCTAACATGAAATCCTGTTCTCAGAACTCTGCTTCACGTCAGAGTTTCCCTTAGATGGGTCTTTGATACCAAGGAACACAGAATTCTTCCCTTGCCATGCAAGAGAAAAACCTGCAAGGCTTCTTCAGAGTTGTCTAGAGGAGACCCTTGGTCCTTGTGTGTGACCTCGGTGTGTGCATATGCTTGTATGTGCTGCGTTTAATGCAGCCTGTGCACTGCCAGTGAAATGTGCTTTCTCACTGTTGCTGAAGAGTAGTTTGTTAGTTTGTATTCTGCAGAAGCTTCTGTTGGAAGAGCCAAAAGCCACTTGTGCCCCCTGAGTACCGTGGGCATTGAATTCTGTGGTCTGCACACTCCTTTTCAGGGCCAGGACCTGCTGCTGCACACCCCGGGTTCTCTCTGCTACATGTTTCATTTTGTTTTCCTTACACGTGCCTTTTGGAAGAGCTCCCTTTTATCCCTTGTGCTGTCTCCCAGTGTGCAGCCAGGGCTGCCTCAGCCCCTGGGGAGATCATGGATTCATTCCACACCATCATATTAGAGTTTCAGGGCTGGATTTTGTGTATCTTACTAATAAGAACAGTTAATCAGTCAGATGCAAAGGAACTGCTGAGGAGTTTGCTGGTAGAATCCATTTGTCATTATGAGGAGTTAGGTGCAGGTGTTGATTTCCTAAAGGGATCTGCTCTGAGTTAGCTCAGATGAGTTATGTTCTGCCTTGGGTGGGACAGGTAAAGGAGTGGGCCAGGCAAAAAGGAGCGGGTTTTTTACCAAAGATCTGACATATGTTGGGCATTTTTGGAGATGCTCCCTCTGCTATGTGTGTGCTCCTCTGTTTTCCAAGGTGAGAAGCAGCTCTTTTCTAAAATAACTTTTCTAAAATAGCAGGAAACAGATCTCAGTCTGCTATTTGGTGTGAGTATAAATCTCTTGGGAGTAAAACTGAGTGCCATACACTCCTGAAGGATCTTTTCTGACTTGAAGGGAGGAATTTTTTAAGTGTCTTTGTCTCTTGGAGCAGTCATTTCTCAAAAAGTCCAAGAGATACATGTAACTGGTCACATGGAAGAATGAAAGGGTCTATGAAGTTGGTCATTTCTGCTGATTGCGGTTTGGCTACATAGGGTGGAGGTGGACTGTTAATCTAGGTGGCCCTAGATTAATGCCTGAAGGGTGATATTGTGCTTTACCTGTGCAGATGTAGGTGAAGAGCCAGCCATCAACAGCCCTCTGAGTCCCTCAAGCCTTTATTGAAACAACCTACTTAATTTAAGATGGACAAGCACCCTCCGTAGTACTTGCTAGACTTCATAAGCTGATTTTTCCCTGCAGTGGGAAGTGTCCCTGGTGTCCCTGCTCTTTTCTAGACAACCCTCTGGCTATGTGAGGCTTGCTAGGCTGTCTCAGTGGTGAGGGACAGACCCCTTAGGCAGTTTGTCATATTGAAGAGAAGGCTTGTGAAAATTGGCTCTTTTGAGTGAAGCAGCCCTGTAGTGCTGGGTTGGATGTGGGCAGGCTGTGTGTGGGAGGCTGGCTCTGCAGAGACCTGTTTGTGCATTGCTGTGCAAGGGGGAGTGTGGGTAAGTAGAGGTATTTTGTATGATGGCTGTGCAGGACATGCAGTGTGTTACTTGGGAGCTGAACAAGAGAGAACTTGTTTTGTGACTTTTATTAGGACTTATTTCTTTCTGTAATTAATGGATGGTTTTAATGTACAGCTCCAGGAGATCTCTGCAGGGGTAAACTAGAGAGCTAATAGATAAACATGGATATTGCAAAAAAAAAGGGGGGGAGGGGAGGAATGGGAGCTCTTTAAGTAAAACTTGTTGATAAATTGGATGTAGTGTTTGGTTTTTTGACTGCTTTTTGAAAATAGCTTTTTTGGTTGTTTGTTTGTTTGTTTTTTGTTTGTTTGTGGGAGTCCTGATTTTTGTTGCTGCCTGACTAGTTTTATGTGTAGACTTTTTTTGCCTGTGTGTCTTCTGATGTTCATGGCTTGAATCCAATTTTTCTGTCTTCTCCAGATCTCTGTTTTTTGTGTTGAGCCAATACAGGCCTAGAGTACTGTGACTTAAGTCTAGGCCTGTTGACTGTTGGGATTTGTAACATGTTGGTGTGGCAGTTGGAATCTAAAATTTCCTTAGATAAGTTGGTTGGCCTGCATTCAATTTCTATAGGATTACTGGCCCTGCCAGAAAGCCGGCCATTCATCTGGTCACCATGCTTGTGATTCCAGGAGAGACGTGGGGTTAAGAACTGGGCACTGACTGCTTTGCATCACCCCGCACCATCGGGGCAGTGGGGAAGCTAAGGATTGACCCATCTCTCATTGTTAAAATTACAGAAGTAATTATCTAAGCAGGTACAGTTCCTGCAGGGGCTGTTTGTACTGTTGAGCTCTACACTTACAAATATAAATCTCTTTTTAAGTGATGTAGCTGTGCCTGTTTTGAAGGGGGTGGGATGTGTGCGGGTATCCTCAGTCAAACAAGATTATGAATGTCAGTGTAGAAACAAATTGCTACAAAAACTGCTACAGGCTTTCCTAAAACGGTAAGCCTGCGAATCAAAGCAACACATTTGGAATTTGTGCTTGTTTCTTTGATCTCTCCTGTTTTTTCTAAGCCAGAAATATTTCAAGTTGCCAGTTTAAAAGATGCTTTGACTAAAACCTGACATTGCTCAGCAGCACAGGAACTGTTGTGCTGTGGTCTTCTCTTCTCCAAGTGGCATGTGAGTAGTTGGAGTGCCTGTTCCTGCCTCATGATCGTGGGTTGGACTGGGTGGCTCTGCAGAACCTTTTTAAGAACCTTTGTTCTGAAAATGGGCCCTGACTCAGTTGTTCCTGGTGGGTCAGGGTTTCCTGTCCTCCTTTGGTGAGGCTTGGTCTGTTCTTACTGCCAGCCAGCAAAAACAAGTATGTGTTCCTCTGTGTCCTGCCAGTGAGCTTTCACAGATTTAAGAGGGAAGCAGATCCATGGAAGCTTGAGACCTCTCATGTCTTTTTGTGCCCCTTGGATTCCCAATGCACTTCTCCAACTTCTTAATCCCCTGAGAAGCTGCGGGGTTTGGCTGGGACCACAAGCTGTCCTGGACACAGGAGAGTGAAGTAACATTTCTGGCCTGGCTGTGCCTTCCTGCCTTCAGTACATAGTCCTTTTTGTTTGAAAATATTGTTGCTTCCAACGTGGTTCAGTTTAGACTGCTGCTGGTCTTAACCGGATCAGCTGGGAACTGCTGAACCTGAAGTGGAACAGAACCAAAAAACACACGAGTTTAGTTCACTGATATAAATGCATCAAAAATCATCACTTCTTATTAAATCATTTAAGGTGCAGGTGAGGCTTATTGGAGAGTGGAATTCATTGTAAGTCTTTGGGAACAACTTGAATCCTGCAGCAACAGAGCCTCCTGGTTTCCTTGTGGGCAGCATTTCCCAGGGAGCTGGGATGTAGGGCTGAGCAGCCTGACTGTGTGGGTGAGTTAGAAAGCAACCTATCTGATGCTGTCATAAGCTTTTGTTTTGGCAGGATTTGGAAGGGTCTTTTGCATAATGATGGTGCTTTTAAGGAGCTGTTCAGTGCAGTATTGCCCCATTCGCCTTCTTCATTCCACTGTGGTTTGAACAGTTCTCAGCCCACCATCTCTGGGACCAGTGCAGCCAGGGGTGCAGCAGGGGGGGAAGCATCTAACCCTTGTCTGGCTGGCTGCTGCTGTGTCTGTTCTGCTTCATCATCCATGAATGTTGCTTGGCCCTGGCTGATAGCTTGGGATCTCTCTCACAGCTCTGCACTGCTCAGTCTAAACCATCCAATTGCTTCAACAGCTTAGGGCCTGCTGTTCAGGAATACAAGGGATAGTTTGTCTCTTGACAGGCTTATAACACTATTCCTTAAAGCAGAGAACAAGGGCTGGTTGGCTTCTCCATAGCCACCTGCATTTCAGTGGCATGTCTGTATCTATGCAGAGAGTCAGTAGACACTGAGAGTGTCATAGCTTGGGGTGAATCCTTCCCGTTTGGTCTGGCCTGGTCCCCCGCTACTCCAACCTCGAATACATGGTGTTCAAGATGACTCTGTTTGTTAACTGTTTCACTCACAGGGTTTCCTTGTTCCATTCTTCACTCTGTAAATGTTGTGCCTTGTCCTGAAAATACAGAGGGATCTGGCTAGCTCTTCTGGTCTGACCATGAGTGTTAAATATGACTTACATACACAGAGCATATCAAAGCCAAAATTATTCTGCCGGTGAACTGCAGCACCAATTGCTTTTGGTTCTTGAGGATGGTGGATATAAAAGCTGATAAGAATTCAACATATTTTGTTTTGTAGCCTGCAGCTTTATCTAGGAACCACTGTGATCCTTCTTGCCAATCTTGAGACGAGGTTGCTAGAAAGATCCACATTTCTATCCACCCCTAAATCATGTGCTGTATTTACTGTGAAAGACAGCAGGAAGACCATGGCAGGAGAAGTGTGATGATGTGCTAATGGCTGGGGTCCAGTCAGCATAAGTAACACAAACCAGGTCATTTGCCTAGTGAGTAAATGATTCTTTCTTCCCCTGGGTGTTCATATGCTGCTTACCTGGATAGTCCTTTAGAGCTGCTGTGGTTTTGCCTGGTACATTTTTCTTCTGTCAGATGAGCTGGGTTTTCTGAGAAGGCACGTGAGACTTAGCTAACCCAGCTGGAGATGCTTGTGAGCACGTTTTATGCTGTCCCTGCTGTGCTGGGTAAGCTGTACACCTACAGACCCCGACCCCCCTTTTGCTTGTGGGCTGTTCTGTGGTGGGCTGTGAAGCATGTGGTGTTTGCCAAAGACCTGGCTGGGATAGGAAGATGGTAGAGGTTGGGGCTCGTCAGAGGTGTTGCAGGTGGTGCATCTGCTGCTTATTAGTCAGAGCCGTTGTTCCCTGTGGTGCAGGAGGGGCTGGTGGAGAAAGGCATCCTCAGACACTGTGGAAAGAGACCTCCTTCAGAGTGTACCATCTGTTTCACTAGCTGTGTGCTTGGTCCTACCTGTGGTGTATTACCTCATTTGTTTCAGGAGGGCAGAACAGTTGAAGTGATCATTTTAAGTCAGGCCAGACTGGGCCACTATGTGCTTTTGTGTCTACAAGGGTCTGCAAGCACCTGTAAAATCACTTGTATATTGTTTAACTCTTCTCTGTGTCTAGTGGCAAATAACTACAGGGCACTATCTCCATTTCTGTCTGAGAAAGTGATTTTGATGGCCTGGCAAATTTGAGTAGATATTTTGTTTCCTGATGATCAGGTCTTAATGTTGCTTGAAAAAGTTGTGTGATTAGCTTTGGTACAATTTGTGAGTGTGAAAGAAAACACCATGTACTAGCTAGTCTTTGGCTTTTTTAAAAGGTCTCTTGTCTTAATGTTTGGTGCCAGGAGGGGTGCTTACATGGTAGTCAAACAGATCTTAGCACTGACAGTAATGCTGAGTGAGCCCAGCTAAGGTTTGAATAATTAACTATCACTAAGCCCAGTTTCAGTTGCTTCAGGCTTCTTTTTGAGCCTGATGTACCTGCCTCTGCATAGCTGGGAGTTTCTGAGGGCTGCAGGATGTGTGTAGCAGGGTTGTAGCGTGCTCACTGCTCTGGTTTCCAGTTCCAGGTGTGGGCTGGTCCCTGTGCCTGAAACTCTGCAGGCTCTGCTGAGCCTGTACCCACCAAAGGGTAGCTACTGCAATTCAGAAAAACCTTTTACTATTTCCTTTTATCACAGTGCTGCTCAGCCTTGCCCTGAGCATGTCTGTGTGTTGTGCAAGAAAAATACAACTGAGGCCTGCAGCTGTTGTAATCAGCTGTGCTGTGTGATCTGTATTCAAAAATATTGGTGCAAAGGTGAGTCCTTGCTGGTATTTGTATGACATGGTTCCAAACTCCTACAGGAAGTCTGAGGCAGACCTAAGCATTGAATCTTGATCCTCTAAGACCAAATCTCAGCCTTAGTCACAAAGCCTAACCTCTTGCAGATTACCAGGGATGTTTGTTACCTCTCCGATCTAAGGAGGACTTGGGTTGATTTAAGATTATTTGCTTAAAAATCACCAAACTGTGCTGTAGTAAATGGTGACTTCATTCATTGTCACTAATGATTTCAGTGGCTCTGGTGATGATGACTTTCCAAGTCTTAGGCTCAAGCAGATTAAGCACCATAAGAATTAGAGCTGTGGAAACCCTACTAAGCCTTGTAAATTTGCTAGTGTCCCAGGAGACCAGTACTGTTGTTAGTTACTGTGAGGAAACTGATTGAAAATAGTACTGTAGAAGATTATGAACTGCTGGTGTATTCAGAATTTCCAAGTCAATAGGAATGAAAGCCAAACCTGCTTGTTCTCCCAAATACAGTATTAAAATTCACAATTAGGTTAAGAAGGCTAATGTGATATAACAACTAATAAGAGATTTCTTACCTGATGAAATTTTAACAATGGCATTCCTTCATTTCAGTGATACTTCTTTAGTTTCTGCATCTCTCAGACACTTTGCATGGTTAGACTGAAATTTCTGCCATCATGGATCCAGAGAGACTCTTTTCTCTGGAAGAAAGTAGATTATAAGAGGTTGCTCAGCAGTAGAGAGTCATAACATGAACAAATGGCTTGAGAACAGGCAGATGGAGAAGTTTCTGAAAGAAGGAGAAAACAACTTTATGGCAGTGTCAATGGATTCAAAGATACAGACTTGTAATGCTCTCTGCTCCTGTTTTCTCCCAAAGAAGCTCTGTGAAAAACAGTGATGCCTCTTCAGAAACCCTTCCCTATCAACAGGCAGGTCCATCACAGGGCAGTTGTTTGAAGTGCCAATATTGAAATGTTAGCTACTGTCCTGTGCTCAGCAGTGCAGACTTTGAGCTCTCCCAAGGGCTTTGAAATTGGTTGCTCACCTGTGAGTAGCACATAAGGGGCTGCTTGCCTTTGAAGTCTTGTTGGTACTAGGGATGCTTTCATTTGCGAAAAAAAAAAAAAAGCAGCACCATTGTTCAGGCCAGGCTTTGTGTGATAGGAGCTTGAGTTCATTGCATTGGTCCTTAATGCAATCTAGGTGCTAGAGTTGGTGAAACATTGAATAGGATTAAGGGTGAAAGAAGTGTGTGCAAGACCTGCCTCCTTATTTGGTGACAGCTCCTTGTGTTCAGAACTTGCTGCTCTCTGTGCTTCGGCCCTGGCCATTGGGCCCATAAGTGGATAAGGATGGTGTTGGAGGTGTCCTGAGTGGGCGTGGGTGTCAGGGTGTACTTGGCTAAACACATGCCTCTGCTAGAAACAATTTGCAAGCTGAACTCCCACAACAAGGTGTCTTAAAGCGTCAAAAGAGTCTGTTGAATGATCCTGTCCCTCAAAGAAACAGGCTATATTAGTGAAAGGTCTTCTTTCTGCTAGTTATGTTGCATCAGTATTAGCCTTTTCTGCAAGAGCTTTGTGTGGGTTGAGTGATGTTTTTCATGCTCCTAACCAACGCTTCTGTGTTCCCAAACTGTATAAAGGAAGAGAGAACCTTGAAACAGAGATGTGTGTTTGTTTTTTTTAAATGCAGTTAAAGGTTTTGGGTTCTGTCCTCTGCTCTTCAGAATGCATCTGAGGCTCTTTTTTCCCCTCAGCGTAAAACAGACAGGATACTTTTCCACTTACTGCAATGTGTCCCAGTGTCCAGGCCTTTAAAACAACTCCGTAACTCCTTGATTTTGGCTTATCTCCCAGTTTTGAACTAGATATAGTGGTCCTGAGCACAGTTGTTTCTGTTTTGGGGATGTCATCCTTCTTGAGCAGCTGGGTCCAAAAGTATTGCTGAGTGTAAACTGGAACTGACAAATTTGGGATCTGCTTTTTTTGCTTAAGCCCATACTGTTCCAACTTGTCTAGTTTTCTTGAATTGAATCATGGCCAGACTTGCTTCAAAAGTGGTTCTATGTTTCTTGCCTAACTGTGAGGGCTAGCTGAAGAGTGTTTGCCCAGCCTGTGCCCCAAACCCTGCTACGAGAGTGGCAGTCAAAGGGAATGGGGACAAGACAATAAGAAAACAATATTTACAAATATTTTTGATGAATGTGTGGTGGCCCTCAATGGATGCAGTTGTTTCTAAAAGCCTGAGCTGCTTTTCAGAATGCAATTGGGATTCTGCCTTCCTCTGCACCAGGAGGATAATCTTCCTCCCTGATAATCCATGGCTTGTGCTGCCTGTGTCTGCAGGCTTCCCAAGCTAAGCTGTTGAGATGTATTTATACGCAATCAGCAGCGTCAATAACTGGTGCTGGGGGAGGATGAGGTACTCTGGGCAAGAGACAGCTTTCTTCAGCTTCCTTGCCACTGACTGCTTTGGCTCAACTTCTGAAAGAACAGGTCCCCTGCATCACTGTTGTGATGGGTGGCTTACAGATACTTGCTTTGTGAAGTTTTTGGCCTGTTTTCTGTAGCAAGTCTGCAAGTAAACTGTCTGATATCTGAGACACGTGATAAATACTTTTCTGAGCAGTGAGGGGAAAACTGAGTGTGGTGGTGGGAAAGAAGATGCAGTGCCTGGACTATGACTGCTGTGTGTTGGAGCTGCTCTAGGTCCTTGGAATGAATGTCTTTGCCCAGGAGCGTCAGTGTGTTACCATGGCTGTTAATAGAAGGGCCAGAGGGGCTGATCTATGGCACAGCCTGCTGGAGCAAGAGCTGGTGGGCCCTGCGACACCTGGCATGCAACTGCTGGCAACTTCACAGCTTCTGCCCTGGCTCCTTCCAGGTGCTGTGGCCTCCCGTGGCCACAGAGATGACATGGCACACTTCGGGAGGGGCCCCCAGCACTATGGGTACCTGGTGCTTGGGGAGGCCTCATCCTGCCTGGGGATTGTGACCCTGGTAAACCCATGCTGCTTAGTTTAAACACAAATTTGGGAAAAAGCAGACAAACCAAGCTCCCAGTCCAGACAAATCTTCTATAATATGCTCAGAGTCTGAATTGTCTCTGGACAGTGCCTGGACCTTCATAGCCAAACTCTGGTGACCAGGATTCCAAGCTGACCAACAAGGCTGGGAAAGACTACCAGGTTGCCCTGAGTAGTAGCACTGCCCTCTGTGGCAAAGGATACGGCGCATGAGATGTAGCTGAGCAGCTCTTAGGTTTGCATCTCTGCCAGGGGAATTGAATTGTTTCATCAGCTTGGGAAAATTTGGAGAAGGAAGAGTGTTTTACTGGGCACCTGGGGAACTCTGAGGTCACCAAGAGTTGAGAAATACTGCTCACTGTGGAGAGTCCTGTGATGTTCCACTGGGAAGAGTGCTTGCTGTGATAAGGCATTTAGTTTTTCTGTGAGTGCTTTCCAGAGGTTTAAAACAATTGGGAACACTCATCATCTACTGCCTAAAGGTTTGTTGGCAGGCAACAGAGTGTCTTTCTACTCCTGTTTTTTTCTGGCAGTTAGGGCCTATTGTACTGGGAGGAGCAGCCCAGCCCTTCTTAGCCAGCAGCCGTGGCTGAGAAGGGGAGGGCACTGTGTAGAGAGTACAATAACTGTCCAGACAAAGAAAAGCTGGTATTCCTGCCCTGGGCTGTGTGGAAGGGAGCTGTGGGCCTGAAGCATATTTGTGTAGCGTTTGGCATTAGTTAAGTTGAGGAGCTCTCATGCTGAGGAGATGGCAGAACTGTAAATCGTCAGTAATCTATGTAGCTGCAGAGGCCGTTAGGGCAGAAGGAAGGGCTTAGAAGCAAAATCTATCATAAAATGTCAAAGTGGGTGGTTTCCCTTGCTGGGGAGGGAGTCTTCTCTCTGGGCAGCAGAGGGAACACTACCTTTGCATTGTGGCCATCCCTCTGGAAGAGAAATTGGCTTCCAGGTCTGCTGCCTGGTTTCTGTCCCATGTCCTGCTCTCTCACTCTTTAGTGTGATTTCATTTGGATGCTTTTCTCAGGTCCCCAGAAAGGAAAGTACTGTAAACAGCTGCCAAGCAGGATTTTGTGTTGTATAGCATACTTAAATGCTGAGGCCTGGTTAGATGAGTAGGTTTCTATGTTTCTGTGTGTGTGTGTGTTTAATAGGAAGAACATATTCTATTCTGGTTGAGTGTATGTTACTTTTCTTAGTGTGCCTGTTAGTACAGTAACTTAGATGCCACCCTTTTACCCTGCTTATAAAGTGACACTGGTGTTGTATTTCAGCTGTAATGTACACAGTCTTGCACAACTCTTTGTAATGCTTTTGGAGTCATGATGACCTTGAAGGGTTTAAAAGAAAACTGGATGCAAAACTCTTGCACCATTCTTGTGGATACTTAAGCATGTGCTTAATTTTGTGTGAAGTAGTATGGATGTGAGTAGTTCCATTTCACCCAGTGGATGTAAAGATAAGGGTCTCTGTGGCCAAATGCAAGATCAGACTCTGTGTGATGATTCATTTAATGCATGTAACTGTATGTGTGTCCATGCCTTATATGTATATCATGCAGTTGTCCTCATCATGTTGTTTTGACCAGCTCAGCTGCACTTTGTCCATTAATCCACGTTTCCTGAATGTGTTGCTAACCTGTCCTGTGAAGCCTGGAACAGAGACTGTTTCTTTTTCCCTGTTTCACAACCCCCAAATAAGTACTTAACCTGAGAAATTCCATTTCCCCTTTTCTCCCCAGCTGGAAGCTCCCTGACAGAGCCTCCTCTGATCCAACAAAGTGCTAACCCAGCGTACTCAGGAAGGGCAGTTTCATCTCTGAAGTTACAAACAGGTTTATGCAGGAATAAAGCTGGGTTATTTGTACCCCAGGAGAAGAGACGCCTGTCTCTGCAGAGGCCTGAGATGGTGGTCATTAACTTTTCCACATCATATAACCAAAAGGTGCCATGCCTTTTTAGATACTTCTGAAGTGTTGATTATGCTTTCCTCCTCTTTAAAATCCAGTCTCATTGGATTCAGGCATAAGAAAAGGCAAGCTTTTTTTAAGAACATGTTAATGACAAATCAGTGTCCCCCTCCACCCCCTGGTATTTAGCTGTTACAGAGAAAAATGTGATGAAAGGCTGTTTTAATGTACACTGGGAAGACTGACAGAGCTGTCTTTGAAGCCCACAAGAGGGACAATCTGGTGAAAGGCATGGTAATTATCACCTGGTGCTTGTCTTGTGGTAGCAGAAGTACCTTCCTTTAGGAGAGGAAATATAGCAGACACCCCCTATTCCTGTGGGCTGCTGCTTGCAGTTTGGCTTACCTGAAGTTGCATTAAAAGGTAAGCCTAGCACTGGCATAAGTACCCTGCGGTATTTCTGGCAGGTGCCTTTCTCATCTACATCTCACTGAGGTCCCTGCAACCTGTGCTGAGTTAAGCACCCTTTGGATGTTGGGCCAGGGCTCCTGCTCCTTGCCATTCGCGTTCCTTTTCAGGGTGCAAGCTTACGGGGACTGGACTATGGTCAGACTCATTAAAATATGGTAGCACTACTGATGTTTTCAGTACAGAGTTTCCAAATAGAGCTGTGCAAATCTATCTTCTGTTTGCCCTCTCTTAAGTTTACTTTAATAAGATTACTTTAAAATGCAAGTGGATATGGGCAGATGCTCTGTGTATTGCATGTCTGACCTTATGCTGGCCCACACCCTGCTCACCTCCTCGTGGTCTCTTGGCAGTCAGATACTGTATCTTGATGTGACAAGAGCTGGCTGTTAATTTACAGCTATAAATCTGTTGGGGCTATAGAGAAAGTCTGTCAGTGCTGTGCAGTTGGCAACTGGCTTACTTAGCTTCTGAGTGGATAACTTAATTTTTTTTTTCCTATCACAGCTTGTATTTTTGCAGTGGTAGAGCCTGTTGTGGTCACAGTGGAGCAGCAGTTAACAGAGTTTATGGGACATTCTTTCCAATTGCTGTGGTCTAAACATATGTACACCAGCATTGAGTTACTTCTGGCTGGAAATAAGCCACAGAGCTATATATAAAATATATTTGAACTGTTGCAGTAATGTTGTTGGTATAAATAGAAGAAAATGGTAGACCCAGGTCTTCCCTTCCTTAGAGCTTATTCAGGAAGCTACTCTATCTTCAGTGGAAAAGGCTGTGGAAGGTGGCTGGAAGCACTAACAAAATGCCATGTGGCTAGCCTTCAGGGAAGAGCCTAAGTACTTGGAGCTGGAGCGTTGGATTCGTGCTTGAAGGTTGCTCAGCTCTTTACTCTTGTGGTGGAACATCTGTCAGAAATCCCACAGGGTTCAGTTTGCAGCAGTCTGTTCCCCCAATGCCACAGAGTTTGGTCTTTAACAGTCCCTTAGTTTCTTGTGACTCCAAAACTATTGTTTTCTTGAACCTTTTATCAGATGTTTTCCTACTCAACCTATTAGACAAATAGTCTGAGTAGTTCTGGAGCTGCTGTTATCATCATGATGTGATATATTGGCTGCTGTAGAAGATTGTGCCAATTTCTGTGATTCCTTCTTTCACTAATAGATTTTTATCTTGCCTAAAGAAATGTAGATAGTGACCTCTGTAGAAATGGCAGAAAGTGCTGATAAGCACTGAGCAGCCAGTTTTAGTCTTTGCTTGTGGCTGATGCTAATTTAATCTTTAAACTGTCTTTGGATAATTTGTAAACAGATCCTAACCCTAACCCTTCCACAATATTGTCTCGTAAGTGCTCTATTGCAGTGTCAACCTGGGATGTTTTGAGAACTTAAAAGGCAAAATTTGCTTTTTCTTAAAGAGACTGATGCAATTAGAAGAAAAGCAAGATTGTGGACAGTTGGGAACATTTTTGGGGTTCAGTGGTCATGAATAATTCTCTACAATCATTTCCTTCTGCATTTTTTTTTAATCCAAATCATCAGCTGTATTCTTTCTCTGACAGGCCATCAACTTCTTTTCATCCAACATCTCTTCCCTGGTCAGTGATAAGAATTGCAGCCTGGCTTCACACAGGAGCTCGTTCCAGTGTGACAGTAAAACTTGAATCCAGCAGTTGCCTACTACTAGTTGCCAGTGCACTGCAGCAGGGGGTGGACCCAAGCTGCGTAGAAGCTGTATGCCTCTCTCTTTGTTGGAGGACATGAAATATGGTTCAAGCAGTGTCAGCACAGTCCTTCAGCACAAATGCCAAGTCAACAGGGAGAGTTGCTTTGCTGTTCGATCTTACTGCTTGCCCTGCAAGTGTTTGTCTGCTTATTATGTCTTTTGTTTAAATGGCAGAAATGTACTTAGGACTCTGCTTCAGGTGTTTCTGAACTACATGTGTCACTCAAGAGTTGTTTCTTACCCAGACAGATTCTGCTAAATGCTTCTGAGTGGGTGAGTGTATCTAAAACTATTTACCAGACAGTTAGGAGCATTGACTCTGCTGAAGACTGGAATTACATAATCTTGTTTTGTGTTCTGCCTTTTACAACAGCATTTTTTGCTAAGATCTAAACATGTAGAAACAGCATTACTTTGAAGTGTTGAAGGAACAGGAGTTGGCTGTGTGCCTGGATCTAGGGCTTTCTGAATTTCTAAACAAGGGCAGTAAAGAAATGGTCATTATTGTCATGATTTGCTTTCTCAAAGTATGGCAGGAGTCATGTGGTAACAAAAACAAAGGGTTTTTTAAGTCTGTTGGTAAACGTTGATTCACTGAGTGTGGCTTTACTTCCTCAATACTCACGTTTGGTAAATCTAGCAGTTACCCATGCTCCTAAGCATAAGATACAGCAAACTTCTTGTCCAGTGTTATTCCCTCTTTTTCAGGGTTTTAAGACACTTGGATGGCAGCCTACTCCCTTTTTCTTTCTGTTAAGTCAGCTTTGAGGAACTCCTCACCTAAGTCACTTATGTTGGACTACTTTACTCCTTGTTTACAGACTTTGTTTCCTTCAGGAAAAGAAACTCAAAAGGTGGTTGGGAAAAATCACAGGAAGAAGTGATTTAAGGGCAGAGTATGTGAAGAAGGAAAGTGGGCTGAATGAATGACTTAATGAATTTGTTTAGGATTGTTCTGTAGTTATCTTTATAACCTTTTGTCTCTCTGTGGTTTATTGTCTAGTTGTGGTTTCCTCTGTGTGTGCATTTGCAAAAGAGAGAGGATCAATGGTGTTTCTTGCTGCTGACTCACAGAGGGAGTTATGCAGATCTTTGGAGTGCTGGGTCTAAGTCATAAAACTTGCAAAAAAAAAAAAATCACTGTTTGTAAAAGACTGCTGTGACTGTGGGCAATGATTGCCTCTCCTGTAGTACCAGTTTGCATCTTTGAAGCAGAAAGGTGGCTCAGTGGTGTGTACCTGAGCAAGAACCTGTGGGTTTGCTGGAGTTTTCTGTGCTGGTGGCTGAGCAGCAGATGCAGTGATGGGGACACTGTATTACTGGTGAACGACTCACCTGTACTGGAATGGGAGGAAGTTGCAGCAGGGTTGTCAAAGAGACGATGGAAGTCAGTGCTGGTGCTGTTCTCTTAAGCTTGTTTTCTCAGTTTTTGGCCTGTGTTCCTGTGTATTGCTTCTTCTGGGGGATGTGGTCTCTTTTCTGCTGACAGGATGAATCTCTTGGGTGCTCAGTGTGCAAGCTGTTGGACTGAAGCAAAGAGCTTCTTAATTCTAGGATGCTCAAAGGGCAAGATGATAAAGCTATTCTGTAAGAAGCTTATTCTTCAGGGCAGAGGACAGGGAAGAGTGCAGGAAGGGATTGCTTAGAGCCAGGCAGTGAGTGTTGGCTGGGGGTAGGCAGGAAGCTCGAGCAGTTCCTTCTGGATATAACTGATTGGATTGGGCAAAATAAATAAATTTCTCATGCTTTCCTTTAACTCAATTTTAAGCATTCTTTAAAAATATTTTCCTTGCCTGAAGAAGGAGAGAGATACAGCAATGGGGCAGCATGATCCACATGGCAGCTGCTGGAAATTGGGAGAGGGGTGATGCTATTTCTGAATCTGCTGCTATTTTTTTGCATGATCAGGACATTTTACAACAATGTTTGTGGGATATTGCCACCAGTCCTATTATACCTGCTTATAGATTGCAAACTATGTGAGAGTATGTGTTGCTGCCTACTGTAAGTACAGGAGGATTCCATGTTTGTTGGGACTTCTTGCAGGTACTGTGAAACAGATACTGCATAGTCCGGAAAACATTTACAGAGAGATGGAATACTAATCTCCTTACCTTCTGCCTCCTTCTGTAGGGATGTCGTCTGTCTGATGAATGCTGTGTACTCACTGTGCCCCTCCTGTTATATTTATTCCAATCTTAGCATCTTTTAAATTGCTGATATGTATTTTTTTAATATAATTTAGATCAGCTAACGTCAAACCCATTTTTTCATTCTCCAAAGATGCAAATATGTACTTTCCCCACAGCATCACAGAAGACTTAGGGAGATGGAGATGAATGAATAGAAAGACAAGGTATCTACTCATTGAGCAGTTCAGGTGTCACAGACAAGATCCTTCAGGTGTCAGGAGAGGTGAACTCTCTGATCTCCTGTGGTAGGGACAGATAAGCTCTGTGTAAGGAATCTGGGCATAAAAAGATGAAGCTTTTACATACAGGTTCTTTAAGAGTCTACGTACAATCTCTTTAAGACACTTCTTACAGCTATGCCCTTCTCTAGAAGCCATGGTTGCCTTCATGGCAATGGGGGCTGGGTAAGTAGGGATGAGAGCTTAGAGAAGTCATTTAGAAGTGACAGTCATAGACTTTTAGGATAGAATGGCTGTGTAAATCACTGGTGAAGGGTAAAAATGAATTGATTTGGCATAGGGTTATGGGTGAATAAAGAAATCACAAATGAATTATGAGTGTTGCTTTGGGCAGGCTGATCCAAAGACTTTTTTTTCATACTGCCTAGCTCTAAGTTTTGTGTTTTTACTTTTGGACTCAAGATCGACCACTAAGTTCTGCCCCCCCAAGCCTTGTCAAGCAGTGCACAAATCCATTTATACCAAAAATAAGCCTCAGTGGATAGAAATTAAGGGGAAGGGAATTGTAACATGATACTTTTCTTGAAGTGCTGAGATGTGGCTTTTCTTGCCTGGTCCCCCTTAGCAGGATTAACTGTGGGAAAGGTTTTCTGCTCCCTCTCTTCTGGTCTGTTTTCCCCGTGTCCAAGTTTAGTTTGAACACATGCGTTGTTTATAGAGTTCAGCAGGAGGTGATTTAGGACGGAGCTCCTCGCCATGGCGGGGTATCAGTGTTAGAAGTGCCATGTTATGGCCTGTGTGTTTAACTTCTCCACAGTCAGGAGTTAGTTATGCGGTGCTGCTATGGTTTCCTTGGAGTGGATGCCCAGGAAGCTGTGGACTTTTAACCGCTGGCTGTTTGCATTTAGAAGCAGGCTCAGCTCAGGGTTGGGACTGAGAGGAAGGACTTTGGCAGAGCTGCAGAGGGAGCAGACTTGCCAGCCTGTGCCCACATCCCTGTTTGGCTCTTCTCCTTGTTCTTTTCTCTTGCTTCTTGTGAGTGCTAAAGCTTGGGCGAAACAGAGGGGAAAGAGCCTTTCCTATCTGGGAAGTGATGATTAACAATGATAAACAATGACCCTTATGCTGAGAGAACCATTTGTTCCTGCTTGATTTCAAACCCTTATATGAGTAACTGAAACGCTGCCCAAGAGAGCTGTATTTACTTTTTTGGGTTTTGCCATTTCTTCTCACTGAACCACTTTTTTTGCCTGTTTTCTGACCCTGTGCATGGATTTGGAGGAAACCGACATGTGTAACCCTGTCAAAAAGTCAGGAGTTGCTTCCTTTGATCTGCACTGTTCAGACAGATTAGGAGAGTGTTGTAAATTCTCCCACATACCTAATCCTTGTATAGGTAGTTCTTGGTGAATTGGTTCCATCTTCTACTACAAAGAAAAAAACATCACTGGACAAATTACCTTTGTGGGAGGGCAAAAGCGCCCCCTATGTAAATTCTGGTATTTTGCCTTCTCTCTTTCCTTATGAAAAAGTAATGTACATTTGCGAAGTGGAAAAATCTGGTTTTGGTGAAGAAGTGATCCTGCACAATTCCAGGTCCCAAGAGCTCAAGGAAGGGTTTCTTTGAAGCCTGCCCACACAGATGTGTCTCTCTGTTGTGTATTACAGGGCTTGACTGCCTGTGGAGCTGGTCCGATTGACTCCATGTGCAGATGCTTAGTCTGAAATAAATCGGGATTGACTCTTTATGTGCCAGCAATACCTGTAGCCTGTTTAATGTCAATTTTTCTTTTTTCATTTATTTCATACGTTTATCACACAGTCTTCCCAAACTTTGCTTATATCAACCAAAAGAACTTCCCACACCAAAGTCAAAATAGCATCATCACAACACTGACAATGGTCAACAATTTACACACATTCCACCCGTTGTCCCTTCACCACTCTTATATCTCTGGATCTCAGACATTCTGAAGGTTTTTAGAAATCTCGTGAAAGTCAGTTGAGTTTGCTTATACAGTGAGAATGATGACTGAATGGGAGAAGGAGGAGAAGTCACTGTTTGTCATGTCTTTAGCCAAGGTTTGTAAGGTTACATGAGCCTCTTCTCATCCCTCCAGTATTTAAGAAGAAATTGGACCTTGGTGTGGGTGTAGGGAAGAGAAAATTGGTGGACCAGGCTGATGTTAAGTGAAGAAACAGAAGGTAATTATTTAATGATGGCTAGGTTGTGCTACAGATGCTGATAGGAAGTTAACCCTCTATAGATCCTCTTTTGCAGGCCACGGGGGCACTTGCAGATGTGTGTTGCTGTCAGTTCTAAATTCCCTCAATATGGTTCCTGGTAGAGGTGCTTTTAATAGCCTCCCACTCACTCCCCGGGGCTATGCAGCAGTATTTATGGTCTCCATGAGACTGCCTTTCTCCAGGTGCATGAAGAAGAAGGCAGAGTGCAGATTCAGCACGTAGCCCCTGACAGCTGGGGCTGACGGGTCAGGAATGCAGTCCTGACAGCTGGAATTGGACTGAAAGTGGCCAGCACAGTGGGGAGGCCAGGAGGGGAGAGCAGGCAGGAGAGGCTCTGTGGAGAGATGGACAAATGCACGCACACAGCCTGCAGGGACCCTGGGCTGCTCATGTTCCTTTTCCCCTGATTTGTCCCCTGTTCTTCCAACTGTCTGCATAATTTTTAATAAATGTGTGCACACCCCTGTGCAACCATCGTGGTAACACCTGGCAGAGCCATTAGAGCTGAGGCTCAGCATTTCCATCGGAATACCCCCCATCCCACCTCTGCTTTTATGCAGGTTTACAGATGTAATGCTTCCCATAACTCAGCGATCGAAAACCTCTGGGCAGGTTGGTTGCCACTCTTGTGCCGAGGAGTGCCATTTATAGCCTATGTTGTGGAATATTGTTCCCTGATGCTCTCAAAGTTGTTATCTTGAAATCAAATTGCACAGAATTGGCAGCTACTTGTTGCAGATTATGATGTTCTGGCCAAGTGTTTTTCTGTTTTGTTTTGGTTTCCCCCCCATTTTTTTTACATTGTTTAAAATGTGAGGGCCTGTTCAGTGGTCAGACATAACTGAATACTTTTTCCCCATGAATGCTGCTTTGAACTGAGTATTGGCTGGAAACACCTTAAAATGTTGCAACAATTCTGTGTGGTGGGTTGCATGAAACCAGTTAGATGGTCTTGGAGTAGTTCATAGAGAGTCAATTGGGCAATTGGTGTCAGTCTGCAATGGTGGCCATGAGCAAGGCTTATGAGACTTACAGTGGGACATTCTGAATTGGTCATGTGTTGGAGCTTGGCTCACTACTGTTGCCTTTTGCAGGTGGAATGTTTTCAGGCTTCAGGCTTGTCAGGACAGTACTCTTGGCTAGCACTGGATGCTTAGGAACAGCAGGCTCAGGCTGGAGAGGAGGGAGAGGATAGAAAAACCTCTTAAAAAATATAAAACGTATATGTAAAAGAAATTTAGAAGTGCATATTCTATATGCATATACAGAAGTAAGGGTATGTACTGGGTAGGTAAGGGACACAAACTATGGAGCTGAGTGGTTTTGTTGTTTGTGTGCTTTTGTAAGTCAAACATCTCCTGCAGTTAATTCCATCCACCCAATCTTCAGCCCTCCCCCCTGCCAGAACAACAGTAAAAACCCAACTCCCAGAAAAACAGGCAGAGGAACCTGGGCCTAAGCCAGACCTTTGCATGTCAAGCTCAAGTGCAAAATGAATATTTCACAGCTGTGTTATATAGCCCTGAAATGAAGGCTTTGCAGTGGAAATGCTGACAGCCCCTTAAGTAGAACAGTATACTGTAATTAGTGCTCTGTGTTTAATGTGCCAGGCGAAGCTCAGCAGAGCTAAATGTAAAACTTCAAGCCTTTGTTTTTTTGCAGCAGTAACAGGAGATCAGACAGTGTGTTCAGACGATGGATTAGAGCCTACAATGTGTGTGCTGGTCCCTGGAGGTTAGACGTGCTTTTTGTGGTGGAGCTTGGGGGCAGCAGGAGGGAGGTACAAACAAGGCCAGCTGTGAGATTTGGCGCTCCATATCAAATTTTACTTATGTAGGATAGACAGCTATTTCTTAAATGCTGATGCTGACAATGTACAGCTACATTTTCAGCATTTTCACGTATTGGATGCCAGAGTGCATTGATATGACTTTGCTGTGTAGCAGCATGGAAAACACGCTGGAGTGCGTGCAGAGGTGCTGAAAACTCAGAGCAGAATAGAGAGAGACAGACATGAAAACCACAGTACTGTTGTGAAACTCGGGCCTGATGTTGGAGCTCCCTGACTCAGTGTATCGGACAGAAGAGCACTGGGATCTCAAGACAAGCAGTGAAGGCATTTTTTTTTTTTAAGGCAAAAGAACAGCTTATTATGGAGCCACTCCTCTGGCAAGATGATTACTTGGTTGTGACTGATTACTTGATGTGCTAGGGAAGGCTTTTCAAAGTAATCCTCATGGGTTATGTATCCCAGGGGTTTCTGCATCCAGTTTTTTTTCAGGAGGGCATGTCTTTGCACATATATTAGTAATATGCTCACTTTCAAGCAGGAGAGGGATGAGGGGAGGCACACTGTGTAGTGAATGATAGATGAACTCTGATGGATGTTGTCTTTTCATGCTGACTAGATGGCTCTACTTAATTAAATGGATTCAAATGTTAACTGTGTTATACGCAGGCCCATGGGAAGGCTTTTAAAACAGGACTCGTCTCTTTGTGGACATTTATTGAAGTAGCCATTCTGGAGTGGAATGGAATAGTGGCACTGCAGAAACTCCCTCTGAGGATGCTCTTGTTCATGAATAAGTTATCACAAAGGCATGAAGAGGAAGGGACAAGTTGAAATCAAACTTAATTCAAGAACAGGCTTTCCCTTTCCATAGGGGAGTAGACAGGAGAGAAGAGGGCATAAGTTTCCAAATGCAAAGCAGCAGGAGTTCTTACCTGTGACTTTGTTGAGCAGGATGACCTCTTTGTTGCTCTCTATAAATGATCTTAGATGTCAAAAAGGCAGATTAAGGATAAGGTATTAGTGGGGGAAAAAAAGGAGAACGAATCAGACTATATTATTCTGCTCTGTAAATACTTCCTGTTACCAAAACTAGAAACCTGTTATATAGTCTTGGTGTTTCCCCCTTCTCTTGGGAAGGGTATAGTGGACCTTGAAGGTAGTTTGCAGAACTGATGAAAGATACAAAATGGCTTTCAGCTGAGCCACAAACTGACTAAATGAAAACTCTCATACTTGGAACATGGATGACTTGGGGTGACAGTATAAAATTACTTACAAAAGTAAGTTCCTTATGTACATCCTTATAAAATCATGAGCCACCTAAACGTGGTAGATGGGGACTGACTGTTCATTGTCTCTTCCTATACAAGAACTTGGGAACATCAAATGAAACTATTAGAAATGAGGTTTAAAACAAGTAGTGAAAGATGGTTTTTCTTGCAACATATACCAGACTGGTGGGGTTCCTTTCCAAAGATGTTGTGAATGCTAAGCATTTATAGACAGAGTAGTTAAGTTTATGATAGAGAATTCTACTGAAATAAGTTAAAAACTGAGGATATCTATTTTGAGACTGGAAGACTGACATGAAGTGAGAAAGAATTAAATTTGCTTTCCTCGCTCTTGAAACTTTATCCATATATTTCTTTATGATACTGTTCTTCCTGGCTTTTCTCCTTCACTTATGGCTGCAGATGCAAACATCAACCAGGGCTGGATATTGGACTCTGATCCAAGATGGCCAATCTCATGACGTCTGGAACAGACGTACCTGCTTGATGTACATGGTTTTCCCAGGCTGTATCCTCCTGCCTGACACCATAGATACTGGGACATAGGGGCAGCCCTGTACAGTAACCCCAGTTTTCTCCCCTCTGATGTTGTTTTGAGCACTGGAGAATAGCATGTATCCTCTCAAATGCTTTGCCTCTTTATTTCCATGCTTAAATACATAGTGTTTGTAGAGAATGATGAGATCTTGGGCCCAAAAGAGAATATAGCTAGCATTAGAAGGCAGGAGGTGAGGTGATCAAGTCAGAAAACTCTAAATTTTTTAGCATGTGAGTATGGGGATGAGGGGCTGAAATATTATTGAACTCCTACTTAAGTCTTTTGCTGGCCTGAGGAGGATGATGGAGTGAATAACAGCATAATTGAGCCTACAGTTTAAACTCTTTGCAGTATGCCTGGTGTTAAAAATTGCTATCTCTTGAAATTTTCTTGTTCTCTCTTTAAGATGAAGGCAGACTGGAGAAATCTGCTAGCGGACAAACAGGCACAGATACAGGAGTTCCTAACCAGCAACAGTGGTTCAGTAGTAAAACAGTGCAGCTGTAGGGAGAGTGCCTGTGAGTACAGGTCAGGCAGGACTGTCACTGTGACAAGGTTGTCCCTTTTGGCACCTGTTTTAGTAGAAATTATTGCTGTGCTGAGTGTGTTTACTGCTGCTTTGTAACAGCACATTTTCTGGACATGTAGGACATACAGTTTGCCTCCTGTGAGGCTTTGCAAGTGTAGACCATCCCAAAGGAATGCAGATGATGGGAAGGAGGAAGGTATTTGCAGGGCCATGAAGTTGGGCTGATCCTTGAAGGATTTATATGTTGTCCTTTAAGCATGTGGAAGCAATTGTTTGTGTCATCTTCCTCAAAACAAGAGAAAGAGCTCATGCAAGTATGGAAGTTGCTCTCTGAGACCTAGGAGCAGCTGGACATGATGCATTGTGTTTCCTGAAAAGCTAAACAAGGCTGTCAGGGGCTGTTTAGACCAGGCTTTCTGAAAGGATTAACTACACCTCAGTAGGCAGAGATGGCGTGGCTTTTTCACCCAAGCATGGGCTTTCCTCACGTGCTCTGTGGAACCATGGCTGATGGCAGCAAGGGCTGCTCTCGGATATGCCCTTTGACTTCCAGGTGGGATTGGGCTGCAGAGAGGCCCCTCTCTCTGGGAAGGCCTGGCTGCCATGGATGCCTGTTGGTAACTCGAGTCCTGCAATTCAGGGCTCTGCTGGTTTGGTCCTACCTATCTGATGGTGTTGGAAGGAACAGGGTAAGTGATCTGCTTAGGCACTAAAATTTCTTCACACATTTGTGCAACTCAAAGTAGCCAAATTTAGATTTAAGCCTGTAAAATGGGTAAATATCGGATTTTGCAAGACAGATGTTAGCTGCACAGGTTTTGGTGCCTAAGAGTATATGTTGATCTTCCAAACTTGAATAAAAATTGACCTTACAGGATTGGAGATGGGGTGGTTGCAGACAGCATGGTGGCAATGCCAAGTGAGCAGCAGAAGCGTGTTGCATATGGATTGATTCAATAACTAAGTCATGTAGAGAACCTTGACAGAAAGTGCCAAATACTATTAATAGAAGCCTTGAGATAAAGTAACAAATGCAGATAGCCAGCCTCCTCTCCTGCCTCTAATTTAGGTACACAAAATGACAGGTTTAATCTTGCAGTTGTTTCCAGGCTTGGATGGGGATGGTGAGGTGGCCCATTAATTGCCGGTGAAGGCCTGAGCAAGCAGTGAATTTCTGACAATTGCAGGGTGCAAATCAGGCCAACATGGGTGCTATTGGTAATGAACTCAGTATCTTAGATCTGCAAGGGGACTCTCCAAGTCCTGTGGTTAGCTCAGAGCAGACTTGGAAATATGTGTCAGGGTGTTTATTTCTGATTGGGATGTGCTGAATTACCACTTAGGAGACTTGTATGAATTGCAGTGATTACAGCTGTGTAGGACAGGGAGACTGCCCTTAGCACAGGAGGGGAAGTTGCTTCCTTCCTTGTTGTAAGCGGTAACTTCAGAAGTGGGATAATGGTGAATCTGTATCAACAGATTTTCCCTTTGCTGACAATCTTAATTCCAGATTAGGAAGTTAGTTGATGTACTTCTGCTCTAATTAAGCATATTAAAAATTTTAACTGATAAATTGAGAAGAAACCAGTTCATACTGTGTTGTTACCTATTGTTTCTTCTCTGATATGTTTTTCATTCTGTCAAGTCAGGACAAGTGACTGACTGTCTCTTGCACTTATGTCACCTAGTCTGGAGGTCGGTCTGGGGGATAGAGCTGTGGTACATTGTGGGCAGAGTGGTGGGAGTAGAGCTCACAAGTGTCGTAAGACCACATTTAAATTTCTATGCACTCCTTTTTGATGCAAGTTGTTTGTAATACTCAAGCATTATCACGTAGAGGTATTGTAAGAGCATCCATTGAATAGCCTCATGGGGTTGTTTTTCAGATTCTTTAAGTAGTTTTTAAAGCTAATACTAGAAGCAAAAGAGGGGAAGCCTTTGTCAGGAAATTAGTTATTAATCTCTGGATACAGATGCCTGTTTCTGTGGCACTAGGTCTGTCAATAGTGCACATCAAACAGTGATGTGGTCTTGATAGTTGTCTTTTTGTAAAGGAACAAGTGATCTGTTGGAGACTAGATGATACTCACTGGCAATAGAATAACTGGGTTGGAAAACTGAGCTACTTTTATGTCAAACTGTATGCTGACTGTAGGAGAAAGGAAGACTTTCCACCTCCTAGGATTGCCAGAAATTGTCTATTGGCAAAGCAGCTGGGGGCCTCCACAGACTCCAGAGTGAGAAAGGAAAGGAGGCTGAAGCAAGTGTGATATTTTGTTGTTGGTGAGGTGAGAGTGTCAAGATAAATCAGGTGGTGCTCCTATTTGGTTTCTCTTCTTCCTAAAGACTCAGAAGGGTCAGATTTTTCCAGACCACCAAGTGCAGAGTGGGCTTGGAAGGTGCCCATTGGATTGATCTAGTTGTCAGTGAAAGGGGATAGTTGTTGTTTTTTTTTTTTTTCCTGGCTTTGAGCATCCTGTGGCTTTCCCCAGGCTGGAAAACAGAAAACAAAAAGTAGAACATGGTTTTCTGCTGGTTTTGCCTGCTGGGCAGGCAGGTGTCATGCCAGGGCTGTCTCTGGCAGGAGGAGGGGTGTCATTAAGCTGAGTAAGAAGAAGGAACTGTCCCCTCCAAAACAGGGTGCTGTAAGATCAGCTCAGCTCAGCTTAGTGTAAGACTGCACACTGAGAGGCTTCATAAACATCCTTGGAGAGCAAAAATGTACCTGTTGGTGAAAGTAGGTTGCTGAATTGCTGCTGAATATCTGCATAGCCAAGGTCAAGCAGTGTCTTTTGGGATAGTTGCAATTACAGCCAGCCTGAGTTAAAGCCTTGCTGAACAGTGTAACCACAGCACTGCTAAACTGATGTTTGCTGACAGCATCAAGTAATTGATGCCTTATCTAGATGGGACTACTTGAATGGCACATGTCTCTTCCACTTCCTTTTGCCCTGTCAAAAATGCAGTTTCTGTAGGGATTTAAACCTCTCCTAGTTTGGAAATTGCTGATATAAGATGGAATTTCAGCAGTAGAAGCATTGAACTCTTTCTGTGCAATTTTGAAGCTGCTTTAAAAATAAATGAGTTTTGAAGTATTGTTAACAAGTCTGGAAGAGTAGTCATCCTCCTAGCCTTCCTCACTTCTCTCCCCAACCCCTGCATTTTTGTTCCAATATTAAGTTGAAACAAAACAATTTCCTTTCTTTACCAATGGCTTTCTAAATGCATTTTTAGTTNTACTTGACAGAAATCCGGTGGAGTTTTGTAAAAGCCATGTTTTCAGAAATACTTATTTTGCAAGGGAAGGGGACAATTTGATGTTTTCTCATAATGTCTTAAAATCTCTGAGATATGTTATTACTAAGAGGGGAAAAAAAGACCAAGTTGTTCCAGAGGCTGGGATATGAATCTTCTGCTTTCTATGTCACTAGTTTGAAGGCAGGCCAAATTTGAACCAGCTGAAAGCATGGATGGCTCGTGTTAAGTGGTGCACTTGAGCCCTGCTTTATCTGCAATAAGGTGGTTCTCTGTGTGGGGTTACTTCTGTCACCTTATCTAGTAACCTGA
>VYZS01065451.1:6623-19402 GCA_013400695.1 Neodrepanis coruscans
TAAGAAATAAAGATGGAAAACTGATACAAGTCAAGACATCATGATTTTGCAAAATCTTGACATTTTCCAAACTAACCAAAGTGGAACCAAAACACAATCAAGAAAATGGAGAAATTCTCCTTCCTTCACAGTGCTTCATGCTGGGCAGATTTAAAAAGGTGCCAAAAAAACAGTTAGTCAAAAACTACAGTGCTCTGTGAGGTGCTGAGACAGTCTCAGATCTTCTTCACATGGCTGTTGGCATGAATTGAGGCTTCTGAGGCTTCTAAGGCTTCAGATTTACACAGTTAGAAGATCTTGAGCATCATCTGACTCAAAGCCCATATCAGAACCTTCTGATTTATTCCTGCTAGGGTTGGCTTGGCTCAGTTTTCAAATACATCAACTTCAAACCCAGCTTAAATCACAAGCAAAAAATACCTCATGTTTTGTCTACCAAAAAGACTGGTATCCAATTTTCAGGACTCTCAAATCTAAATAAAAGCTGCTTGTTGTAAAATGACACTAGGAATCCAAAATGCAAATCCGAGAAAATAATTTTAAATACAATTGAAATTAAAACATTTATTAACAAAGCAAAATATAATTTACAGCATCCTTATTTTCCCCTTTCTTTCTCTTTCTCTTGGAAATCAGCAGCTTTTACCAATACTGTTTACCAGTGAGTTATTGCAGAAGTCACACCTTGGGGTGAAACCTGCTTACATTACCTATATTCAAACATTGCAACAACACAGGTACCTCAGCCAAGGGTTTGCCCACTTCTATGGTTTGTTTTGCAGATAAAAAGCACTTTGTATATATTGCTTCATCAAACAGATGATAAGGAGACAGTCTGCCTCTGGTCTGCAGCCTCTGTGACAAAGTCAGTTAGAAAAAACAGTGCAGAATACCAGAGTGTCATAGCAGCATCAGTTCCAATCTCCTCTGAGCACATACAGCTGATCTTAGAGCACCCAAATCACAAAGGTATCAAATGAATGAAATATACCCTGATGGCCAGTGTGACGCTGTGCAACACCTTACTGCAGATACTAATCCCCTTCTTATTGTAACAGAGTGATCTCAACTTAAAGTTAAGTAAGATCTTCCAAAGGTAGGCACCCTTGTCCCTGAGTATGCGTGATCTCAGTCTCCGCAGTAATAGCTGGGCTTCTTCCAGCCTCATTTCAGTCCCTTCCTCTGTTTCACTTGACAGAGACTGGAGAGAGTCACAGACACCCACAAATCCAAGCCAATACTCCTGCAGATCCTGCAGATTCTCTGATAAGAATAAGCTGCCAGGGCCCCTCCATAGAGGCTTGTTTAATTAACCCTTTCTTTATGCCACCCGCCCCAAGGTTCATGCACTCTGTCACAGACACTCAGGGTAGATTCAAAAGGTTGCTTAACCCTCAACTCCCAGTGACCTCAAAGGAATCTGCAGATACTTATTGTTTCTGACAGGCCATGAATTCAGATTGATAAACAGAACCCTGTCAGATGACAAAAGGAGTTCTTATTTTCATTTCAGTTAAAAAAAAAAAAAAAGAAAAGCATTTAGCATTTCTTGGTGCCAAGTTTAGGCAATTTAATTCTAAATTTCAGCGGAAACACTCATTAAAGTGATCTATGTCACCTTATCTTTTCCACCCAGACAGGTCCTTTGGTATCTGTCTTTAGATCTTTACCTCTTTAACAATTGTTTGTATTCAAACTAATTTTGTATTCAGTATCTTTTCTCCATCAGGTAACTTACAGAGTCTAGTTTTGTCCTGCATAAGAGACCATTTTTTAAATACAAACACTTCCTTTATATAAACTGCTATTGAAGAAATGACCACAGATGCATGAATCAGACTGAAACAGAAAAAAATATATTCTGTTTTTACAAAAAACATCTTTCTATTCCAATGTCATGAACACATGATTTGGTTAAGGGGGGGGAGTTGTTTGTTTGTTTGTTTACAATGTGAAATAATTTTTTTTATTAAAGGAGCTGCAGATATGCTTAACTAAAGTAACTGCTAGAACTAGAGTGGCATTCACACTGTTAGCCCTCCAGTAAGTATGTGCACAATGAGATAAATTCAGCCATAAACCAATGATTAAAAATTAAACAAAACAATTCAGAATATTATTATTAAATTTATTTGGAGTCTGTGAGTAGTACTGCAGAATCTATCACACTTCACTGACACTACCTAAAATCTGTGTGATGTCCTCTAGTCTCAGTATGGCATCCCAAAGTCATCTCAGAGGTACAGGAAAATAAAAAGTTACTCAGTAATGTCCTTCTCTCTATCAGGATGTTAATGGAGTGTGAACTATATCAAATGAGCACAAGAAAGAACATTTGCTGCAAATTTTACTCAACAGCAGTTCAAGCTATCATACATCAGGAAATGAAAATAAGAGGTAAAGAGTACATATTTTTTTATTTCAACAACCTACTCTACTAATGGAATAAAAACCTTTCCTCATAAGAAGACATTAGTCTATGCTGACCATTCACTTTCTCTCTCCCCAGGAATGAACCAATACACAGTTGAGTCTGCTTCAGTACCTACAAAATGAATTGTCAGTTGAAAACAAGTAATATTCTTCTACTGTATTTCACAGACTTGTTTTACAGCTTCTATTTATGACTCACAGGTTAAAACCAAGTTTCTACTGTATTTCAGAAATTTTTGTTCTATGACCTTGAACACTACAGAAGTTATGTGACATTTTGGTCAAACTTTCATAACATCTGGAGCTATAATATATGTCTATCCTATCTTTCAGGAATACAGAACGATGAGATTGAGCTGCTTATCATATCAGTTTTAAGGCAGCAAAGTAAACACTCTTTGGAAAGAAAAAATAAAGATATTAATAAAGAACGGGTGTTCAGATTTATCAACTCACAATACAACATGTGTTATGTGCATGGGCTTTGGGCTAAGATCATTGGACTTTCACATCTTAAGTTCGTTGTTCAAAAGGCTGATGGAAATATTTCTGGATTACACGCAGTTGCTGAAATTTTTAAGTAAAGTAAAACTCTTGCAGCTGTATAAATATTATGAAAGTATATATGTTACTTATACATTTTTTTTCCCCGATACAGACTTGCAGACCACCAGAGGACTTGGAGTTCCTTCATCTCTATAGTCAGATCAACAGTACTTCATGCAGAGATGAGAATTCAAATTCAAGGAACCCTTTATTAACATGGGCTGTGCAAATATATTTTGCATTTCCATTCTCAACAAATATAAATAAGGTTGTATGCAGACATATTATATAAAGCTTAGATTAGGGACTACCACTATGGGGGAGCCCTACTGTTTGCATCAAAGTCTTATCACTGGTTCTATATCAGCAAGAATGACTGAACATTATTCCTATTGCTCCCATATAGTGTCCATCCACTTTGTAATGGATATAGTGTCTTCATCAACTTGTCTCCAAATCCCCCTTTTATTTCTCTTCTTTCTGTCTCTCTCTCCTTTCCCAAAAGACTAAAATATCCTGTATTTTTCTAAATAACCTGAAATTGGTATTTTCTACTGCCACTTTCTCCTGCCTTCAAACCCACTCCTCTTTGAATACTGCATTCCCACTACCCTTGACAAGCCCAGGTCTTCCTTTCTACCTTCATTAGTTGCTGTTGAACATAATACTGAAGAAAACGCCTGTCCCCATGTAGAGATTCCAGCTCCATTTGACTTGTTAAAGAGAGAAAATACATAAAAACAGGGAAGTTAGCTAAAAGAAAACCTAAGAGATTAGTTAAAAGACTAAAATAATTGCTTATGCCAGGCCACTCCTGGTATGAAGATACCATATAAGAAAGGCATGGTTAAAAGCACAGCATGAGAATAAAAATAAACCCAAACTAAAAAACAAAAGCAGTCTAATAGGTCTCCCTAGTCCTCCATCTCCAAAAGAGAAAGAGAGCAAAGAAGGCTATTGGACATGAAAAATATTCTTCTGAAGACAAACCACGTCCAAAAAGGAAGACAGAATTCAAGAATAGGAAAGAAAAAGGTTATATGAGTCTCAGCAGTCCAATATAGGGAGTAAGTAAAGCAAAGTCACTATATTTAATGGACATTTTTAAAAGTATTAAAGTATTATGAAACAGAAATGAGGAAACAGCAGAAAGCTTCACTCTATAATAAAATATTGCCAAGTATTAAAAGCTCTTGCATCAAAAAACCCAAAGCAAACAAAAAATCCCAAGCTATTTAGACTTTTAAAAAAACATTAGCAAAAATAATTTGCAGTCTATTCCACAAGAAACAAAGCAATATTAAGATACAAAGAACATGAACGAAGAGCTGATGTATCAAACAAAGGAGCAAACATTGCGAGGAAACATTTAGTAACCTCTCATAATCAGGTTTTAAGAGCTCTAGTATTTTGTAAAATGTTTGAAATACGCACTGACCTACTTAGGACGTTCACAACCAATTTAAAAAAAAAAAGCCTGAAGTCTAGGAGCTGCTCAGTAAAAAGCCAGCAATTCCCTCTTCATTTACTGCAATGACAACTTTGAAAAGTACTGCTTTTCCCCACAAACACTATCTCACTGCAACACTACCAACAATTATTTGAGTTCTAAATTAATCTTAAATATCCTGTTTCTGCCCAAAATGCAATCACCCTCAAGCTCCAGAGTGCTGTGCTGCTAAAAGCTTACACGGCATCAGGCAGCTCAGGGTACATGTCTGTCCGTCCAGCCGCCTCTCCCTGGGGACACAAGCAAAAGGGGGCAGCTGCTGGTTCTGGGGAGATGTCAGCCAGCAGTGGGTACCCGCAAAATCTGAAGGCAGTCTACGTACCTGTAAAGGTTAGTCCATCCTGGCCTAAGTTATCAGCTAGGCAAGCAGTCAGCTCACAAATTCAAGGTGAGGGCTTCATGCTCAAGAGCAGACTTTCACCTCATCCTGGCCTTCTGTGCTGTTCCCCGCTGACCCCGTTTTGTCCTCACAAGCAGCCTCTCACAGAGTAGCAACGAGTCCATCAGACCTGATGCTCTGACCCCCTGCAGACTAGTGTAATGCACATGGAGACAACTCACAAAAGCAGCACAGTCAATTTTGAGCTCTACTGATTTCTATATTTTGCCTTTAGGTCAGGCCTGTATCTCCAAAAATAAGTTTCTAACCTCTAGCAGGTGAAGGTTTCCAACAGCAGCACTGAAAAGCACACTGAATGTGTGTTACCTAAACTCCTGATGGAAACGAACCCAAAACCTTTCCAGCAATGTCAGAGAGGAATTTTAGAGGGCAACTGAAGGAAGAAATATCCTGACATCCTGCAGGACAGAAACTCACTGGGGATTCTGAAATTAGGTAACACAGGGAAATGGCTATAATTCACGTCCTTCTGCAATCAAAAGTGAAGACCGACACCTTTAAAACTAAGATGCTGAAAGAAGCAGTTATCAGAGTAAATATTTTGTCCTACAAAAAAATTAAATAGTATTTGAAGTCAGTAAAAATTACTAAAGGTCTAACAAGACAGCAAACACTCCTGCCATCTTCCTGAGTAAATGATGACAAAGCAGTGGATTAAAAAGGACAAAATTTACCTACTGTGCTTTTTAAATAGGAAAACACAACTAAAGGGGTTCATCTCTGTGGGTTAAGCAGAAGGAGACAGGAGCTGGCCCTGCTGGGTTGGGTGCCTACAGCCTGCTGCCCTGCAGAGGATGCAAAATCAAAATAAGAGAGATCATCTCCCAAAATACCAGTATAATGTAGAAGTGATGGAAATGTGTTATACTGCTATAGCTTGTTATTGGCATGAGAATCCAACACTTTGATTACCCGGGTTGAAAAAATAGACAACCACATGGTCTGGCTAGTAGGAGGACTATTTCTCATTTGACTCATAACATAGCACGTGCTTCTCTGAAGAATTGACACCTGTCCCAAAGACAAAGCCTGAAGTAACTAAGACCAGAGTAGAGGCTGGTTCTGCCAAAACAACTCATTAAAAATCTGTATAAACCATGATTTATCCTCTCCAAACATTTAAAGCAGCTTTTAAATTATGGCCTTCCTTTACTTCAACACCATCAAAATCTGAGGTACAAGTTTCATTTACATGGCTATGTAATGCCTGTCCAGGTATCTCCATATGCAATAGCGCACAGACTGCTGGACCAATCGCAGCATGGCATTGCAATGTTTAATATTCCTCCATTTAATTTTGCCTTATGCTGAGGAATTTTCAGCACTAGACTGAAGGCAGCAATATCCTAAATAGGCAATGAATATTTTTTGATCATGAGCTCAGGAAGGTGGGACTGTCATTCACCACATGTCTGCACAGGGAGCACCTGGCTCCCAGGTTAACGCAGTCACGCACCAGGTCCCAGCACAAGGCAGACTCAGGCAGTAAGGTTTTGTTTATGCCCAGCACAAGTAAAACAAAGGTGAGGGACAAGCAAAGGAAGACCAAGTCCCTCAACTCGAAAGGAGCTCTTGTGGCATTTTTGAAGCTGTGCATGACCTTGCTCTGAAGCAGTAGAAGGGACTCCTAGAAAGGACCCCTGAATGAAACAGCCCTATCAAGTCAAGGACACTTTTACTGTAATGTCATTAAAATCCCTTGGCCGTGGTATGAGCTGTTTCTGTATATGGGCACAGAATGCAGTAAAGAGGAATGTTAATTAATTATCTGACATGTGAGTGATTGTGCTGCCAGGCACTGCAGGCTTTAAAGGTTTCCTCCAACCTGTAACTCCCAAGATCAAGTTTTACACAGGCATTTCCTCTCTTGAACCTGAAACTGGCTTCAGGAACTGCTCTAGGGTTAGTAATGGTGTGTGTTTTCACATGGTGGTGAAGTTCCAGGCAAGACCAGGTTGGGTTTTATATCAGACTTGCTCTGAATTCCGAAGAGTGACCATTTGCCCCAGAGACGTTATCCTTTGTATTTGACTATAAATTATGGAAAAGGTACAGGAGGAAGAGACTGATAAGATTTACAGGAGGTCAGTAATGGTATGAAAGCAAATCATGTATTTTTAACCCCTGACCAAAGCTTGATCCATTAAAATACCAATTATTTAAATATGTAACTGCTATGAGTATCTTGTAACTGCAAATATTTTTGCGCACATTCACTGAGTTTTCATTTAATATGTCTTTCAATGGTTGAATAGATAAAATGTCACATTGGACATAAAAATAATAAAGTCATTTATGTGCAATGTTTTTCAGCCCCTAAAAGATATTCTTCCCTGGCTCTAACTAATGTTCCTATATTTTTTCCCTCCTTTTCATATTCCAGGGAACAAAATAAGTATAAATTTGTGTAATAAAAAGCTTGATCTTGAGAGACATAGAATTTCACATTATAAGATAAAACCCACCAGTGTAACCTTGTCTAAGTTGACAATGGAAATGAAAGCACTAAGGAAAGGAAAATCCCACAACTTTTTCACTTATAGCCAAGTATTGAGCTTCCCTAATTTTAAACAGATGTTAATTCAGTAGATTTAAGCAAAATTTCAATAAAATAAAGTAGATATCCTATAACTGAGGTACTTGATTTGATAGCAATTCTCCAGCTCCTTATTCAGATTCAATTAGGCCATTTCCATTGTTCTCTAAACAAAGAAGATAAAATGTCTATATGGAAATATTGTACTATATTTTATTGAATTCAACATGTTTCTCTTTTCAGATACAGAGACAACACAACTTATTCAGGCAGCTATGGCCTGCCTCCCATTGCATGAATGAAATTTTTGAATTTACTGCAGATGACAGGGCAAGGCAGAATCCCTGGAATAAGACAGTGATTGGGAGTAAAGCGCTACTGCCGGAAGAAATAATCCTGGCTGCAACGCATCTCATGCCTGTGGAGGGCTGTGCTTGGGGCTGGGAGCTGTGCAGGTAGCCCACCTCCAGCATGGGTACATGGCCCCGTGCACTAGAGACTGGGGCAGCCCAAATTCCCATTCCTGGATCTGCTACCAACCTGCTGTGTCAGCTCAGGCACTTTGAATTATAGGGTTACTCCTCTGGAAAAGGAGCATATAGACATTTCTTAAACATCTATCAAAGCAAGTAGGGGTTTGGCTTGTTTTCTAATTACCAACTCTTTGAAGCCTTTGTGAGATCTGGAATGTGACTGGTGACATAAACATAAACATTGCAACTTAAGTTGCCAAAACCATACAAATACATATATATTTCTTGTACCATTTATCACATTTGCTGCCATGCATGTGTACATTTATAAAATACGCTTTGTACACATACACACGCAGATCACGTCAAAGGCAACTCAGTCTTCAACTAACTTACTTACAGCCACATGTCAAACAGAATTATTCAAGATATAGCATGTTTCAAAAATGTAAATGCATATTTTGCACATTAGGAGGGATATTTTAAAACAAGTGTCTTGTCTTGGTTACTCTTTTCTACATTCAATTAGCAAACATTTTTACGGAATATTCTGTAATGCAAATTTACATATTTTTTTCATTGACTTGGATGAAAAATTTAAAGCATTGAAAAAGGCCAAATTACATACAATTACCGCTGAGATTTTACATCAGGCAGGAAATACATATAAGGAAAGATGGCATAATTGCTAGGTCACAGCTGCCAATAATTCACAAACATTGACAGCTCAAAATAGAATAACATTTGGTGGAAACTCATTTTATCAGGTCTATAGTGACCCCTTTTACTGTATTGCAAAGAGTTTCAAATTCTGTTTTCCAAGGAAAACTTCACAACTCCTGGCAGAATGTATACTGCCTTCTAGTATTTCTGTATTTATTAACCATAATAATATCCATAAAGCACAGAAGCTAACTATTTTTCAGTATTTCACTAAATGTAGTTTGGCTTTCTCCAATCATTATGTTTCTCCAGTTTTAATAATTTTTCTTGTCCCAACACCATGAACTGCCTACCATCCTTGCATGTTAAATCCAATGCTCATCCATGTGTATTATGAATGACATCTCAGACATTCGTCTGCCTGCTTCTGGTCTTTATTTAAGTAGACACTTTACAGACAAGCAGACATAACATACCGATTCAGCAAGTTTTCCAGTCATTTTCACTCTTTCACAATTTTTTTTTAATATATTCCCTTTTTTTTGGTACCAGGTTCCTATTTTTTGCAATGTGTTGAATTAGATACTACAGTTACAAGTGGCCAATAAACTACCAAGATAACAGTGACTAGCTTTAAGGCCAGTGGTACTTCTTTTGCTAGGAGACCAAATAAAGAAATTAATTCACATTAAGCTTTCAAGAAAGAAGAGAGATGGGTATTAAAATATTCAGATTCTGTCTCAGCAGAGGTTAACCAAGCAGAAACAAACCTGATAGTAGGAAAAAAATCACAGGTGCAAAGCAATAAGAACAACTGTATATACTGTATATATTGTCCTGTTCCAGGGTGACAGGCTAGAGAAGACCTAAGCAGAGAGGTGCAAATTCCTCCCACTATTGTAGTGGTGTTACTTTTTTATTTCTTTAAACAATAACTCTTGATTTTATTTTAAGTTACAGACAGGAAAGAACCACTAAAACAAGCACTTCTACAGGCTGCTGCTGACAGCAGCTCTATCTTAAGAAGAATTTGGCACCTTTAGCTCTCCAGACAACTTCACATTTTCATTTAACTTATTGAGGTCATTTTAACACACTCGGTTTGATAGGTACTTGATCCTGTCATCAAGGCAAAGTATCACAAAGTGAACTCTGTGCAGACCCTTCCACTGTGCTGCATGACAAAACATTGGACCTAATAGTCCAGGAAATCTCCCTTCCATCCTATTGCACTTGTCCAGCAGCCTCCAAGTATTTGAACTGCAGTAATTAGTGGTATACTAATGTAAATATCACATTATTCAATTTTTGTTTTGGTTTGGCTTTTTGGGGCTTTTTTGTCGTGTTGTGGGAAAACTGAGATAGGAATATCAGAATCCCTGTCAGTCTATCTTTTTAAAATATACACAATAAGAATATCACAGTCTCACTGACTGCTGGATCATTTATTCCACAAATATGAGTAATCACAGTTTCTGGGCGTGAGAGTTAAAAGTATTGACTGTGTCTTTCTGACAAATATTAAAATTGAAACACCACAATAACATTCTTTAAACATTAATATGATCACTAAAATTTGTATCACAATATACAGTTGCACAACATTTATGATTTTATATGTATCTTGTGGCTAATGTGCAAGACTAATGCTAACTAAAATTGTATTAAGTTTCTTTAACATTCATAAAACACGGCCAAAACAAATTAAGGTTCAAAAATAAAAAAGCTTTAAAAAAAATTTTAAAAAACTCAAAAAACCAAAACCAGTATTTCATTTATCAGGATTTGCAAGATGAAAATTGACCCTTTTTCACCTGTCTTGCATAGGGTCAGTTACAGCACTAGTATTTAAATTAAGTACTAGGAAGGAGACAGAAATTGAACTTGTCAACAATATCAATACCACCTTCATTTCACATTCTAGAAAGAAGAAACACCAACACGTAATTAAATAAGCCAACACATATACAACAATAATCAGTGCTGGAATGAACCAGAAGATTGTTTCCCTAGAAAGTAACATTTTCACCAAACCAAAAACTCAAACAATTTGCTTGGTTTTAATAAATGCCTCACTGGTTATTGTGAAGGAGGATTGGTAGAAAGTGGCTCATTTATGGGTTTAGACAAAAGAATTCAGCAAAATGAGTTACTAGACCCTGCCCCTAAGTATGAAGCTCTCTCTGTTTTATCTTAAGCCTCTGCACCATCACAGTGTTAGTACATTACTGTAGACGGGAAGTGCTGCTTCAGTCTCTGTTGAATTACTGGCACATTTCTCAGAAATACACCCTTGGTGGGCAGTGGGATATGACATGCCTGTAAGTGCCCTACAACAGAGTGTCCAAGAGGGAAGAAGCTCTTTAAACCAGTAAACTAATAAGATATGTGCCTTCACAGCAGTCATACACCCCTAAATGAACATATTGTGTTCTAACAAAAAAAAAAGAATTTAAAAAAATTTGCAGCAACAGAGTTTTCTGCTCTTTGTATTGCCCATTTTGAGAATTTCTCCATGGTAACTTGCTCATCTTGTCTTGGTCAATATGATACATCCTGTTTCAATTTAGCAGATGTTTCCTCTTATTCTTTTCTCTAAGACTCATTATTTATTCCACGTTAATGTGTACTGCATTACATCTGCCATCTGCTAACACAGGCACATAAAATATCAAAATCCTTTTACACTCATCTGCAAGGTCCCTCAAAACCTACTGCTTCTTCTAGCCAAGCTCATCTGCCTTTTAGGGATAAATCCTGGAACCTCTGCCCAGGCTGGGAGGCCCTATGCCTGCAAGCAATCAAATGTGCTTACACTAGCCTCAAGGACAACTCAGCATTACCAAGGGTTCCAAACCTGCTGTATTAGGTTTTCTGTAGCCAGGTTTTGGTAGCAGCGGGGGGGCCCATGTTGGAGCAGGGTCCTGGCAAGGACCTGTAGCCTGTGGGGAGAGGAGCCCATGCTGGAGCAGGATTCTCCTGGTAGGACTTGTGGCCTGTTGTGGACCCATGCTGGAGCAGCCTGTGCCTGAAGGACTGAACCTGTGGAACGTGACCCATGTGGCAGCAGTGTCTGAAGAACTGTTGCCCATGGGATGGACTCGCACCAGAGCAGTTCATGAAGGACTGTCTCCTGTGGGAGAGACTCACGCTGGAGAAGTTCATGAAAAACTGTCTCCAGATGCAGAGGAAGGACTCCTTTCCCGGAGCAGCAGCTGACCAAACAACAGCTGACCATAACCCCCATGCCCTGTCCCTGAACAGCTGGGGGAGAGGAGGTTGAACCTTGAGAAGGAGGGGGTGGGGAGAAAGGTGTCTCTTAAGTTTCTCATTCATAAGCTCTGATCCTGTTAGTAATACATTTAATTAATATCCCCATATAGAGCCTGTTTTGCCTGTGACGGCGATCAGCGAGGAATCTTTTATGGTCCTTATCTCAACTTGTGAAGCCTTTCGTTATATTTTCTCTCCTTTACTGTTTGCAGGGGGGAGTGAGAGATTGGCTGTAGTGGGCCTCTGGCATCCAGCCCGGGTCAAACCATTATATCTGCCCACTAAGGACAGAACCACTCTCATGCTTACCTTCATTATTTCTCAGACAAAATGAAATGAAGCAGCACAGCTGTGAGATACACTTATATGTCAGAACCACCAATACAATAGGAATATGCATAGCATTAATATCTAGATGGATAGTGTATTTCTAGCTTATTTTAAAAAACTCTCATGTCATGGCTTGTCTGGATTCTAAGTTTCATGAACCTGAAGTGAGATAAAGGAATGGACTTGTACTCTGATAATTATTCAAATGCAAAATACAGAAGCAGTGCAAGCAACAGAGAATGGCACAGAAAAACTCTTTCGCTGATTTCTGAGTACACTAATCACTTAAAGCACTTTAATTTAGAGTAGGTGGGTTTAAATTCTCTCTGGAAAAAAAAGAATGTTACCAAAATCTCACTTCCAGTGTAAGGACTATAATCACTGTGTTCATGAAGTGACACTTAAGATAAACCACCCTCCTCTGCATTCCCTTATCATATAGCAAAACAAGTAAATGTGAGAGGATCATCTCACGATCAGCTATCCTAATTTCTGGCTCCTCCCACAGCAGGCTTCCCTGCATTTCAACAGCTGCATCTCCTGTCTGTACCCAGAACAGCTGGATACCAATTTCCAGTGGCTCCTGTTGTGATGATTCATCTTTCTGGACTTTCA
>VYZS01065457.1:0-31565 GCA_013400695.1 Neodrepanis coruscans
GGCACTTCACCTCATTGAACCTCAAAGCTTCTGAGCCTGCCTTTTGAAAGTGAGACTTTTGAGAGTGGCTCACCTGGCTCTTGTGCAGGAAACAAACACAAATCCCCAGACATTTTTAAAACCATTTGTTACCCAAATTCTGTAATTAGAGAAACGATAGGTTCAAAATTAAAATGAAAATTGATGACAGATATCACAGATGTCGACACTAAGATCCACATCACATCCTCTTTACTGATGAGTGCCACAGCTGGACTTACAGAAATACGTTTGCAAGCCAGGTTGCAACCTGTCTTTCACTTCACGGTTTCACATGTTAAACACACTTACTGTGTTAGTGGCAGAAGTGCCAGTGGTACTTAATAGGGACAAATAGTTTAAAAAATCCACCATCAGACGCACCCTTCATCTGCTAACTTATACCTGCATTAGTCCTCCTCCCTGCCACATTTGTGATAAGCATGTAAAGCCTACCTTACAAGTTTTTGTAAACAAGGGTTTTGGAACAACTATGAGAAAACAGTAGAGAATTGCTTGTGTAGGGAAGTATTTCTGGAATGTTGGCATCTAGGTATTGTGATAGAAATCTCTACTTGCCATTTGTAGTAAAAGAAAAATGAACAGTGAAGTACCACAATGCCTTACAGATACACTTTCTTTTCTGAAACAAGGCCAAAGCTAGTAAAGAGATGTACTCAGAGTCACCATGTCTTGAATTACATAGTTGTTTTGGTTACCTCCATTCTTTTTGTGCTAGATGAGCTGTGGAGATAATGATTTACAGGTTTGTTGTAGGTTGAAGCTAAAACTGGTCTTTTTCCGTTCCCTGCCCTCCCCCCCTCCAGCGTGGGGGCCCGGCTGTGTCCCCGGGTCAACTGGGGGGAAGGGGGCCTCCAGCAGGTGGGTGACCCAGCGCCGCGTGGGCGGCGGTGGGTGTTGGAGCCCCCGAGCAGCAGGTCTTGCCAGGTCCTGGGGCCGAGGGGTGGGAGGGCGGCAGATCCCCACCTCCGCCTCCCCTCCGCCCCCCCGGACGCCGGCCATCAGGGGCAGGCTGGGGCGGGCGGCGCGGGGACCTCTGCGCGGCCGGCCCTGGCCGGGCACATTTTCCCCCGTGGCTCCGTGGCCACGGGTGCTGGGAATTGCTGGCGCTGCTGGGCAACACCAGCCCCAGCCCAGCTCGGCACTGCGCATGCGCGGTGGCATTTCCCACATGCATTTAATGGACAGGGCTGTTGGTGGACCTCGTGCGGCTGGGGGTCTCTGCGGCAGGCAGCTGGGTTGGCGTGGGTCGGGGTGGCCCGGAAGGGGGGGCAGTACCGGGACCCCCCCAGGACGCCAGGCGGGGCTCGCACCCCTGACCCGGGCTCGGCGTTCCGCGCAGGTGCGCGGAGCCTCTCACTAGGGGCGGTTCCTGGGCGCTGACCGTCCAATCNCCACGACAAGGTTAAAATTTGTTCTTATTAATATATTTTCAACAAATAACTAGAAGGCCAGCAGAAGCACATAGGATAGTTTTTGGTCCATGAAGAGCAATACACTTCATAATTAGTTTCATTTGCATGTGTTCAGTGGCCACTGTAGAAGTAACTTTTTTATCCCTAATTCCAGAAATCATTCTTGAATAAATATCTGTAGATACGCAACAGTGATAAAAATAGAATAATATGCAGCCAAGAACTGAATAAACTAATCCATCAACACTAATAAAGGATTTTAGAGCCTGATAGGTCATTGTGATTATTTTCTTCTTTGCAATTAAATGTCCAGTCTATTCAGAGATTCAAGGAAGTAAAGGGTTATAAAAAACAGTGTTTTAATTCTTGACAGCTAAAACTATTTCCTAAATCATTCCCACACTGTCAATGTAAAGGGATGTGTTGATGAAACTGGGGACTTTTGTGCCCCATGCAGTGTTCAGAACTCTGCAGACCTACTACTGCTTTGATCAGCTTACCCATGAGTTCATAGGTCCTTGCCTTTTGGACCCCAGAAAGCATGGAGGAATTTTCATGTCCTGCTGAAGTTACTGAGTGTATCCTAACATAGCACAGGATTAACCCTTTGAAGACAGACATTGTCATTTTATGTATGCTTTACAGTCTGAAACGCAAAATGACCCATTTCTCAGCTGGCATTAAAGCATTACTGGAGTAAATGAGAAAAGCCACAAGAATAAAATACTTTAATAAACCAGAACCAGTTACCTTTATTCATTTATTTTCTTACCATGGCAGTGAATCAAAACTTCCATTATTTGCATATAACAAGAAGTCTTTTTCTGAAGCTGGAAAAACTGCCATTAACATCAATATCAGAGCATTATTTTTCACTGGAGCATAAATCTTTTGAATTACTACTCCCTGGACTGAGTTTGAGTGACACAAGACATATTCTGTTGGTGTAAAGATAGAATTCAAGGAAATCCAGAGAGAGAGGAACATTTCAAAAGACAACCTTCCCTCAAGACACTTTAAGTAGGATTTGGTTCATGTTTAAAGTATTATTCTGCTCTTTACAAAAATATACATTCTCAAAAATTGTCATTGGGGTGTAAACGGAGAAATTTGGTCAAATAGAAAAAAGGATGTCTGAAAGCTCAGGAGTCTCCCAATATGCATATGAAATAGCAGAGGGAAGAAGACACTGGATACAAAAATTTAATTATTCCCAATGGTATTCATGAAGACAAAGAGAAGATAGATAATGGGAATGAAGAACTAAAATCAAAATATTGAAGGGTTTCAAGTGAAGGTGAGTAGATAATCTCCATGCCAGAACCCTGAAAGGACTGGCAATGGGAAGGGAAGGGAAGGGAAGGGAAGGGAAGGGAAGGGAAGAAATCAATTGGTTAAATATAGGAAGCATGTTAAAATTTATAAAGTAATAATCATTGAAGAGACTGAGAAAAAGGAAGTTACAAGGGTTTATTGAACGTAGATGTTGTCAGGATAATCTGATTTTTTTCTGTGTTTTTCTTTTTGTTTGTTGGGTTAGTTTTTTGCTTGATTGATATTTTTCTTTTTCCTATACAAAGGAAGAACAACTGATCTTTTTTAGTCAGAATTATGTGATTTTACTTATGAGGCTGTGTGAGGAATTAAGGAATTACTAGTTCTGTGTAGGAAGATGTAAAAAAAGATGCTAAAAGTGTGAGATAGTTAAAAAAAGTCAGACAGAAAAAAAAGGTACTGTTAGAACAAGAATTTTTGGGCTTTAAAATACTCACTGGTGAATTTTTTTAAAAATTAACTTTAGGAGAAATATGGTATGTTGCTATTGTGAATGATTCTGATCCTGAGAAAGAGAAATTGACACAAACACAAAAGATAGCAGCTATAAAAATCAGCTTTGGAATATTATACATAAAGAATTAAATGTCAAAACATTCAGGGTGATAGGAAACGGGCAAAATGAGCTGTTTAATATCATGCACCAGAGATAAATTAAAATAATTTCTGCAGTGCTCTGGGATCTCACTGTGCAGAGCAGAAAGAGAAGGAAACTATTTGAACATATCAGTCAGTTGCAAAATGTCTATGAGCCACTGATATGATGTCATCAATAAAAAGTCAATGTTCTCTTTGGATATATCAGGAGACAAATGGGAGTGTTAATAACATTGTCATGCTACTGGAATACTGTGAGTGATTCTCACCACCTGCAAGAAATACAAATTCAGATGAGAGCAAAGGAAAAGGAATACTGCTAAAGTGACTAAGAAAATGGATACTCACTTGTAAAAGAAAGAGAGTAGGTTGCCCAGCCTAGCAAAATACAAGCTGAGGAGTCAGATGATTGCTATCTAGAAATGAAACAGAAGGATAAAGACTAGAGAAGGAAGAGAATTATTTAAATGACAGGAAGGCTGGATAAAATGGATATTAATTTCTTACAATTAAATGTAGGTTGGATGTGGGAAACCTTCAAATCATGCCAGTAATAACATTTTACAACACTAAATATTCTGTAAAGCTATAGTCAAGGAAGATTAAATCGACCTAAAATAAGTGCAAAACAAGGACTGCTAGATGAATAGTAGAATGATCAATTTATTGCTCAAGAGACGGTAGAAGAAAACTTGCCTTACCTAGCCCAGCAAAATAAAGATGGAGAGAGAATATTGATGAAATGTGCCCAGGGAATAAAGATCAGGGAAGAAGAAGAGACATTTTAAGCTAAATGAAAACAGTGAAATGAGAAAAAATAGATACGAATGGTCTATGAATAGCCTTCAAATGAGGAAAGGGTTCCTAAAGACTGAAGTAGCAGTGATAAGAACAGCAAATTGAGTGAATTTATTAGGAAATATAGTGAAATTATTGGGGGACACAAATATCACTGCTGTTTGGTAGTTATAAGAAGTTCCTACTTCTGAAAGCATGGAGTCAGTGACTTAGGTGACCTCAAAGGACAACTTAGACGAATCAATTTTCAATAAGTTCAGACACAAATAGCAGTAAGAAAGCAGTATTCATTTAACATTCTTCTATACATTCATTTCCTTTATCTTCACTTGTCCTAAGTTCCTGTTTTCATTTGTATTCCATGTGCAATCAGTAAAGGATCAGACAAGTCTCCCAACTCAGCTGGGGAATAGATAATGGTTCTGTATACAGGTCAGATATGTCAGTCTTAGACAAATTTCATAGCCCCTTTATATCTACTGGAAACTACATTGAAGATCCAAAGAAAATGTCTTTCCTTACTTTTCTAACTGCAGAGGCAGCAATAAGTATTAGGTCACTTTTAGTTCTTTCTCTGTATCATCTGCTTTGGAAAAAATTGGTTAGATCAGAAGAAAAGAAGATAAGTGCAGAAACCAGCTTATGTTTTGCCACTTTCTGCTCGTCCAATGGTTTATTACACAAAACAATGAAAAAAATTTAGCTAAAAAAATTTAATTTTTGCTGGCATAATTTTCACAGTCTAACTACGAACCTTGTGAAGTTCACAAATAACTGTGGGTCTGTCTTTTACACTGTTGTCATATTTGCATGGCTAAAATTTTCATATCAATTCTAATCCAGAAAAGAGTTCAATGTTGAGATTACATAAACATACAGAAGCAGGGTGTTTCCATTAATTTATTTGATTTCTCTGGAACTATTCCTAAAGTTGTCCTTCTCTGCGATTTCCAGACATCTGTGAGTCAGCTCAAAGTATAAATAGAGATTTTTCTTCTGGTGTTTGAGCACTTTATTTTTGTGGAAGGCAGAACAACACATTAAAAACAACCAACCATGAAGAGAAAGAAACAAATGTTTTCAATGTTTTAAAATTAAATATTTTGATGAATATTGAGTTTTCCGATAGAGGTTCATGCAGATCTCATTCTTGCCTCTGATTTTCTCTCTATAGGCCCAGTAGACATATGATAAATTTATCTTTCAGTTGCTTCCAACTGCTATACTTTATTTACCTTAAGAAACAAGAAAAAAAGGCTGCTTCATGAAAACACAAGGACCATAACTCTCTTATTGTCAATTGCTGGATGTGTAGAAAGGGGCTTGAAGAGACAATCAAATTATGCCAGTGGAAGGATGATTCACTGGTATCCAGTACTTTTTAAAGGTCAGAAACCAGCCTGATTTATTTCCCTTTTCTTGAATGATAAGAGAGAGTGAATAAACTGGAGAGAAAACCATTGCCTTAACTGCTGTATAGGGATACAATTGTTCACTGGGACCAAACTTTGGGTGTACTTCTTTTACCAACTGACCTTCTCCTGTGGCTTTTCCTTCCCCCCCCCCCCGAGTTTATTCTTCAATAATAGTTGCAATTTATAATGATTCACCTGCTTTTTTCGCCTTCTGTGAATTCTCAGAAATTTCTATTGTTTTTTACCTTTTCTTCATTTCAATATTAATTTGGATTATTTTGCTAGTACTTACTTACATAGGGAAGGATAGTCCAAGATACATTATATCTTTCACCCTAAAAAACCCACCCACAAGCCCATAAAATAATTTTCTCTATTCCAAATTCAGTCATTTCTGGAATATCATGTGCTGTCCAGACATGCTTGGTGCTGTCTTCCTATTTCTATGGGCAGGAATAAGGGGCAGTTTTTCTTTTAGAACTCAACAGGGATTTTTGTTTTTCCCTCCACAAAGTTGAATTTGCTTGCTATGCTACTTTTTGTCCTTTACAGATTATTTCAGGCTGTCTCTTTCAAAACATCAGGCACCCTTACTGTGGCCCTTTACTCTGGGCAATCTAAACCAGTAGTCTTGTAATCACTAGAGCAGTGCAAGAAGTTAGACTCCAGCTTTACACAATTTTTAATCAGGGGTCCACTGAATGTGAGTTGTTTTGTATCCAGGCCTCTATTTGGACTTTCTCTGGAGAGAGATTAGAGAATTCTGTCCAGTTCACTGTAGCCTGTAGGTTTGCAAGAGAAATAAAATACACAAATTAGGATTTATGATGCAATGTGATGCAAAATTGCTCCTAACCTTCTCTTGCAGGAAACAAGAGAGTGGAGCAAAACAAAAATTACAATCATCACTTGATTAAAATCTTTCACAGCCCGTGTGTTCCAAATGGCTTTGTGAATTACTGTCATTGGGACTGAAGTTTGGAGGAGGGATTACCAGAAGTTAAAAGAAGTGTGAGAAAAAGAAAGAATCAATGGTAAATATAATACTTTAAAAAAAAAAAAAAAGATAATTTAAGTTATCATTGCACTTCGAGAGAGTTGTGTTTGGTCCGGCACCTTCACATATTTTGTCTTTGTCCACACTGCTTTACTGAAATATCAAATATTCAGAAAAAGGATTGGATGTTTTCCTAATGTGTATTTTTTAGCTATTACCAGGATGTCTATTTAGGAATTAAAGAAAGGAAGAAATAGAAAAGTAGACAAAAGTAGACAAGGTCACAGGAAAAAATATTTAGTGAGATCAGGAACAGGACTCGGAGCACTTGGAGCTCAGTCCCATCCTGCAAGTGTGACATTATTTCCTGCTGTTCTCTCCAGTGCTAAAAATTGTAGGAAAGGTAAAAAATTACAAAAACCTCAGAGATCTGTGAAAAAACACAGAAGCTTAATGCCATAATCCACAAGCCATACAGATTGGCCTTGACCCATACGCATTGATGTCTTTTTTTTTTTTTTTTCTGATGCAGAACAGGTAAATATCATCCCTTTCATGTTTACAAATAGTGTGTATAATCATTTACTTTACAGAGATTTCTTTTTTCTTCCCAAAATCTTTCACCTCTTATGAAATGCTATTTTGCTTTCACACCAGAGACACTTTCATCTGTTGGCACATTTCTGAGTCAAGCACCACAGTCATCAGGGACTCAGAACCTTAGCTGATTGTTAACCAATCTTAATATGATTTTGGCTAAAAGCATATGGTACCTAACAAGCCTTATTTTTTTACTGTAAAATCTAAGGCATGTTTTGAACTGCAGTTGTGTCCAATGACTCGTGTCTTTTCATCTGTTCTACCCGGATTCTTGGCTACTGATTAAAAAAGCAAGCAGGAATTAGATTACTTCCTTATAGTTAGGTAATGTCTTAAGTCTTCGGGGTTAAGTGAATTAACATAGTTATTGATAATGGGAATAGACTGACTTCAGGAATAAGTTTAGATTTATATCCTAATGAAAGCAAAATTAAACTATGAAGCAGACGGTCTAGGTTATAGTGATGTTACTGACATTAACTTGTTGGAGAAGAGTAACAAAATTTTCTCATGCTTTAGTTTTCTTTTTCCAACATACCAGGTTTTCTTCCAAGTATACTTAGAGAATCACCATTTCTGAGAAGATGGTTATTAATTATTGTTTTATTATTTATAATGTATCTTATTTTTAATAATCATCCTCAGCTAGGACAGTGTCTCCAGATGCTATGACAACAATGGAATACCACAATACAGTAAGAATAAAAATGTATTTAATTATTTTTAATAGGGCTTTGGTTGGATTACAGAATGTCACTGAAATAATAATGACATGAAATAAAAGATTTGTGTCTCTCTGTGATTTTCCAAACCCAATGATCTGTAACTGCCTGTTAGCTGTTACACCATCGTGTCTCTAGGTATGCATTTAATACTTTTAATATGCCCCTGATTATATGAAAGCGTGATTATTCTAACATCTTTCAGGTTCTGCATAATAATCAGGCTGTGCTAGAAGGAGCTGATCTAATGCCAGCTGATGTCAAAACCAAACACTACTACAAACAGCACTAGATACTGCAGGCAATATTAAAGGTCTTCTAAGTTAGTGTTTCCTGATGAGAAATTATGCAGCTCCAAATTGGACAGTAGTCAGCCTCTATCACTGTTTTTCTTTGATATTTTCCCTTATATTGTAAAGAAGAATTTCTTCAGCTTTTTGGTTGCAATGAGCTATTTGGAAAATTTAAAACAGGTGTAACTGACCTCGTGACAAAAATAATCTGTTGAAACTCATTTCCACTGTTTATCTTCTCAATAATGATCTTGACTCCCCATGGTTCACTTATCATATGGTCTGCAGGACAGAATCATGGGAGTTAGCACAGGTACTCAGACGCAAGTAGACTAATAACTTGAAAGATTCCTTAAAAATTCTTTGCATAGGGAAGTACGTAAGCCAGAAATACTAGAGAAATAAATAGATAGACAGTGGAAAAATATGCAAATAGGCAAACAGTAACAAAGGTCTATTATGCCATCCTTAATTCCCTGCCATTGCAGAATAGTTTTTATTCAAGATTCTTGCAGTGTTTCTACCATTATTAATTTAAAGCGCCAAGCAGAAGAATCTGGATGACAATTGTCATCAAGCACTATGTATTACCACTAGTGGTTACAAAAATTCTGCATCTCATTTCCTGCCTACCCTCTAGATAAATTTTGAATGATCATGGATTTTTAACTTTTGTATTTCCTCGGTACTTGATTAAGTTGCATTATTATTGCTTGTAATTAAAAATGGCCTTAACAGACACATGGAAAGCTTGGGAATGGGATAGGATGACATCATCATAATAAACATATAGATCAGATCCTTTTGCCTATGGTTTAATTATCATTTTCCAGTGTCTGAAGTAGTCCTTTCATTTTGTCGACATCTACAGCATTAATGTCCGAGGTAACATGTGAACTAAGTCTACCAGATTCTTTTTGTGGATGATCAGAAAATATCAGTCCTCTGACCTGAGTTAGATTATCTGCTTTAGTGCAAGTTCGACCACATCCTAGAAGTGACTATTTTCCCCCATTGTTTATAAAGCTAGACTAATCACTGAAATGGTCACACTGTTGACCTATGCAGTCAGATGAGATAAATTCTATTTTCATATTTTCCAGCTTTTGATAGGACTTCAAAGAAAACACAGTTTTACTAAACCTAGATGGGAAACAAGGCTTATAGTACCTAATCCAAAAATGGCAAACAGTAAGATGTCTTATTGCTGGTTCTTTGTTTTTCAAATGTGATTTTGTAGTCAAGATCATATCATAGAATCCTATATCCTATATCCTCTACAATAAATGCTTTCAGGTAGTCTAGTGTTCTAGGTGATTTTGAAGTGTCATCTATTCCAGTCTCTTCTTTTAAAAGAGGGATAATACTTTCCTTGTCCTGTTGTGAGGGTGAAGATTATACATGTGTGAGGCAACAAACTGTGCAGAGTGAAAGAGGTGTTATTATCTCAGTTCCACGTCTTGTGCCTCAGCATGGCCTTAGAGACAATATCTAGACAATATCTAATCACTTCTGCAACAAATTGATTTGAACTGTAAGCATTTTGGAGTATTTTATACTGTAAATGAAAATCTTCCTATAGTGCCAAACTCTAAAACCAGTTGCATCAAAAATTCTATTTGAAGTGGATTTTTCCTCAAATAATGGGAGTCTGACATTGCTTCTGATTACTTCTCATCAAAGGCTCATCTTTTTCTGAGGCCTCTGCTCCAGTTCCTTATTTTCTCACCTTCTTTCTATGCCTCTGCATACATTTTAAAGTCTAATTTAGGTTTCCAATACCATACTAAATGTTATCTGTTCCTTTAGATCCTTATTTAACTGTTCTTGTCTTAATTTCATCTCTTGCAATTGTAACTCATTATTCAGGTTATTTCTCACAAGATTGATTTGAGTATCAGGGGATCATTTACTTTTCCATTATAACAGCCACTTCAGGTTATAAATTCTGACAGTAAGAAGAAAATGTGCTTATCAGTTTTGTCAGCATTTGTGTGAAACAGGACTGGGCTTGTGATGCAGAGACTCTCACGACTGATACAATTTATGTATTTGTATTTTCTGTGGCTAATCCTGCTGTTGCATCTCCTGCATATGGAAGTGCGGAGGAAAACACTTGACTTTTATTGCCATTTTCTGATGTGAATTGAGTATATGCCTGAAGTGAGAGGATTTTCCAGTCTCATGCCTGTGTTAAGAGCTGCTGCTTGGGGCTGCAGATGGTTCAGGTGATTGTTAGCTATAGCTTATGCTGCTATTGTTGGGAAAAATTCTGGCTTAATTTTCTGTGTTGCATCTTTAAATTTCCAAGTGTTTGCTGGAGGCTGCTGCCATTTTGTGTTCATTTCAAATAGCATATTTTGCAGAAGGTCTTCTGCTTTCCACCATGGAGACTTTTGTTTTTTCTTTTTGTTTGGCTTTCCATTCACACAAATTAAATTTCTGACAGAATGAAGCAGGAACTGATCTTTGGGCATGTAATGAGAATGTCTGTAGCGACTCCCAAGCTGGGTTTCTGACTCAAAATAAGCTAGATTCATAGCAGTCAGTAGCAAACACTAAAACTCCTTCCCAATTTGGAGATAAAAACTCAGAAAATTATGATCTAAATTACTTCACTGCCCTTGATATGTCTTACTGCTTATTTTAGGAACCTCTTCAAGTAATGCATTGGATGTTGTTTGTCTGATACTCAGTCTTCCAGGTTGAGCATTCTTCCAAACATTAGCAGAAAAGGTTTGCAGGGATTTAGTTTGATAATAGCATTGGATTTCAGAGGAGAGTCCCCAAACAAATAAATGGAGCCAGTTTTGACCTCATGATTACTGTCAGTGTAGTTGTTATTCGTTTGGCCCCTCTTGGCTGAACTCACGATACTTTCATTAATTTTTGTTACCAGGGAAACATAGACTTTGTCCAAGCCACTACCAGGTGTCATGGACTTGTCACAGTTTTGAGTAAGCACTGAGAGGTTCACGTATATGAGTTGTTTAAAGTTAGGGCCTTTCTCATTACAAAACTTCTCCACAAAGAACCCTGGAGAAACCACCAGCCCTGCTTGCCCTTGCCCAGCCTGCCCATGGCCCAGGACCCCATTGCAGTCTGCCCAACCCCTGCCTTAGCAACACCCAGCAGGGCTGGGCTCCAGCTCCTCACAGCCCTGCCCTGCCCAGACCCACACCTACCAGCCTTGTCTTGGCTTGCACCATCCCCAGGAAGATGCGCAAAATGTTGTGGTTTGGGGCTTCCCAGGTGCTCCTTAGGCTGTCCTGCTTCCTCTCTGATAGCCCAGGAATCCCCTGCCACTGCCGCCCTGTTCCTAGGGAAATGCTGGCCTGCATGGTACCATGGCACTGTCTGCTCTGACCCCAACCAGAAAGCTACTCAGCGCTCACATGGTCTGCACTCACATCCCACAGCAGTCAGGCTTTAGTGTTGCTTTTATATGAATGATTTCTGGGGAACAGCTGGCACTCATAAAATGAAACACAGAAGATCTTGTTAACGACTTGTCACCATTTTTCTTCCTTGTTTTATGGGTCAGGGGAAAGCAAACAGCTTCCTGAGTTTTCACAGAAATGCCAGGCAGCCTTTCCCAGCAACTAGATGCTGAAATGACATTGATTAACCACAGGGCCTTAAACTGAAACTGTGCAGAGTGCACTTACACTGCAGGCACACAAGGAAATCTACTGAGTGAGAAATGTGACATATCTGGAGGGGAATGGTGAAGTGATTGAAAAGTTTGCTGGCAAACATTTCTCTTGCCAATGATTTACTGGGGCTAATCATGCTTGAGAAAGTCTTGTCTGCGCAACCCTCTAAATGCCAATGGCAGCACGCGGGCTCAAAGGGCTTCCTTTACTGCAGGCGCTGCAAGGCTTCGGCTGGTTTTAGCACTGGGGGTAATTGTTTCAAAATGCCCCTGAAGCAGACAGGCCCAAAACACAGGGGTTTCTGAAGCCACAGGTTTTCTCAGTCAGTCTCCAGATTAGCCCACTGTTTTCTCAGAGAAATCTCCTGTGTATACTAAGCCCCCTGATGTTATACTGAAAATGCCAGCTGCTTTAAAATACAAACTGAACATCATTCTCGGAATAGAAGTCCTTTACACCTGTGTCATGTAAATGGAAAAACAGGAAGAACCCACAGGCACCTGTGGATAAAAAGGCTGAGCTGGAGTAGGAGCGCATTAGGTGTGACAGAGACTGTGACCTTCTCTCAGTCCAATATGAATATTAAGAGATTGCAAAATCACTGGATTGGCATCTCTAGGGGACAGAAATTTACTTTTTTAACACTAGGAAGAAAGGAGAACACAAAAGTTGCTTGTGTAGCTCACCAGAAGTAGTCTGCAGCATTGCAACACATATCATTGCTTCGAGTCAAATGAGCTTAACTAGTCCCTTATTTGGGAGGAACAGGAGCATTTTATGCATCACTTCAAATCAGTTATTCAAGTCAGTAGAGGAAAAGGGATGTCTGTTATGCCACCTCCTCTCTCTATCATCAAAAGACACTCTTTAGAAATGTATCTGTCTTTGATCATTGGAAAATCTTCCCAAGTAGTTAATCTCCTACATTCCAAGGTGTAGGAGAGAAATCCCCTGGCCTGAGCTCAAAAGTACAGTTTATGTCCTAATTCATCCATTCAAAATCTAATGGGAGACAAATGCCTACATTATGTACCTAAATGTATTTGTGGATCGGTGCTCTTCTTTTTATTAGTACATTGGCTGTTTATAGTTCTCTAGTTCATTAATAAAGACATATTTTATATCGAGTTTTATAAAACTGGTATACTGTTTAAGTACTACATTAAAAAAGCACCTGAGGAGCCATGCTGTTCTCTTGGGTATAAAGAAGCATTCAGGCAGCTATTTAAAACCACACCATGTGCTCAGTTCAGAGCTGCTCTGAGCTGCCAGCTGCTTCTGCATTCATATGTACAGCATATGGCATTTGATTACTACATTTGAGCTGTTGCAGCAGTTATTGAGTTCCTGAGATTGTTTCCACCCTGTGGCAAATTAGAGAGATGCAGGTTTTGAGCATGACCCTCCTAGATTCAGAAAAGTCTTCTGTTAAGCCAATCTCTTTTACTCAGGAATTATTGTACTGAACTATAACATAATAAATATATGAGCCTCACTTGATGCAACAAATACACTGATGAACAGGAAAATAAAGCACCTTTAACATTAAAAATATTCAATTAAACTGACCCATCAAATCCATGGATGTTAAGCCTTGTCACAATGCCAAATGGGCTCATTCAATGCTGGGATGAACATTTATGACCAACACCTAATCACGATCACCAATGCAATTTAGCTACTTAAATAGGGATGTCTACTACCATTTTAGATACACACCTGTGTTCAAAACAGTTGCACAGCTGAAAGGCATGGAAGGTAAAATACGCTTACTTTGCCTTCCAGTCACCAATTCATGAAGGCATGGCATCCCATAAATGTCACATCATGTCTTCCAGCCCCGTTTAATTACTTGATACGCAGTTGGGTATTCAGAACAGAGCTAAACATCTTTGTTTTCTGAACTCCAAACTTTGGAAAATGCTATTGCTGCATAAAAAAGGACAGAAAAAACATTTTTAGTACCACCTCTGACAATGCTCCCTGAATCAACCTTATTTCTTTCTGGTCCCATGAACAGTGAATAAATGTCAAGTCTCTAATAGGGGAAGAGCAGGGAAGGGGAGATGATGTGAATGATACTTGCCATTTCAGAATAACTAATTGCCTAAAAATGGAGAGTTACTTTCTAAAAATCTTGTGTCAGGTGCTGAAGGTCAGGAGAAGATTGGAATGTAAATCTTTTCTCAGAGCTTCTCATTTGTTAGCTACAGAGAGATTCTTAATCTCTAAGACGTCTCATGTTTTCCATGTACCCCACAAAAAGCAGCATTGCCATATGTGGAGGAAAGCCAAATATCTATTTCAACACGACCTCTAAAACCTTTGGCTTATAGGTTTTTAACTATTTGATTCTAAGTTTCATATTTGTTGTACCATTCTTATGTAGTAAATGTACTTATAGTGTATATTTTATGTTTTATATATTCAGTGTGTATCTAAATAAGTTGCTCATATATTGTGTGTATAGCAAGAAAAAAGAGAAGGTTATGTAGCGTTTATTGCTTATACACTAACAATTAGTTATAACTCACTTTAATTTGTATTTGTTATCATATTCCTTTCTTAGCATGTGGGATAAATTAACTTTAATTTCCTTAGACCCCACAAACAACATTCACAAGTCACAGAGCAAGGATTTGAAGTCAAAGCATCATCTTAAGTGAAGCAATTTCTAAAACTCAGATCAGATTTCCATATCTTGCAATGTACCATTCATGAGAGAAGGAATTCTTTTTGCACCAGCTCGTTATTTCTTCATGATTTTCACATGATTGCAATTGTTCTTTTCACTTCCCATTTCTAGACAGTCCTGAATGGGAACTATGTCAAAAGTTCAAGGACTTTGACAATTCAGGGTCTCCTCAGATAATCTTCATCTGATCTCAGAGCTTCATATTAGGTTCTCTGAGATGACTGGAGTGATTTCCCAAGTAATGTTTAGTTTCATAGATTTTAGTCTGTCTGTGAAATTATAATGCACATGCCAGGGCAATAAATTTTCATAATATGACTTTGATATTGATTCTAAAGAAAACATCCGACATTGACTATGTAAGCAATGCTGGCCCACACAGGACATGAGTTACTCTGTTCCTGCATGTAAAGCATTAGTAAGCATCTTATAGTGCTCGATCTGTAGGATTATCCTTGAATTAAAAGTGATAAGAAGACAAATAATGCAAATGTCCAACAAGAGGTTTGTGTTAGTAGAATGTGTGATTTACTAGTGTTATTACTGTCTCTAACAATATCTGTTTTTACTTGCATAACTTTAAAAGTCATAGTCCTATGTTTAGAAACTCAGAGGTGTTTGCCATATAAACACTTCTTATTTTCAGTCCCTCGGATATTTACTTCACAACAGACCTGAGAATATCAACACACTTGAAATCTACAATCAAGGACAACCATCAATTTCATTATTTGGAAATACCTGTGGATGGTAGCGTCCGATTGTGGGTAAGAGGCCTGTGATATGGACCAAGATAGGTGCCAAGAAGTCTACAAACTTCTATCAAACTTATTTGGGGGAAATATTTCTATCATAGCTTTTCAATGCATGAAATATAACACTTCCACCAGCTTAGTCTAAAAGGCATTAGTGTGCTAAATCAAGTGGTGAGCTGGGTTTCCATCTGGTTAACCAGATTTGTTTGTGTAACAGAAAGGCTAGATAGGATCCATGGAATTGAAACCTATGACAGGTTTAAGTGTTTGTGTGTATGTGTTTATGTGTTTTGTGTTATTTTTTGGCTTTGTTTTGTGATGTTATGGGCTTTTTTAGCAGATTAGAGTGGATAAATTCTGATGTTTCCTTTTGTTCTTAAAAACTCTCTACTTATTTCTTCCTGTCTTTTTGGAAGGTATCTGTAAATATTTGCCTTTCTTCCAGTAATTAGACACCTCCCTCAACTGCCACAACTCTTTAAAGATGACAGAGAGTGTCCTTGCACTGCCAGCTCCTTCAGCACTCTAATGATGTTCATTAGTAACAGGTGTCATGGTTTTACCACTAAAAACGTGATACTGACAAGAGATGTCTGAGAGAAGCCACACACACACAAAAAGAAAAACACACAAGTAATACAGTTTATTTCACACACACAGAAAACTGACAATAAAGTGCAAAAACAGACAAATTAAGCTTTCCCAAAGCCCGTGTTGGGATGGTAACGCTCTGGAGTAGTGCTGGTCTCTCTGTTGGGGCTCCGGAAGAGATGCCGGGATAATTAGAGAAGGCCCGCGACCGACCTGAGGACCAACAGCAGCACGAGCCTCTGCTTGGCTTTCTGAAGGAAAACACTCAGACAGTTAGAAACCGTGAGCCCCCTCTCCCCCTCCCTTCAATCCCGGGAAAGGATTTCAGTGCTGATGGAAAGATGTGGCCTTTAAACCTGGGCTATGGCCGCGGAAAATCGCTAATCCACCCGCCCAGGAGAAAATACCACAAGAAAAACGCAACCCCTGAGGAAGCGGTCCCCCCCCNAGCCAGGTCCCCCACAGCGGTGGGCCGGGCTGTGGCCGGCAGCCCCCAGCACCGCCAGCAACTCCCAGCGCCGCAGCCACAGAGCCGCGCCTGCAAAATGGCTGGGGGAAAGGGGGGGCACCACACACACACACACACACACCCCGCAGGCAAACCGCACAGGGCTGGGGCAGCTGCCCCCAAGAGGGGCCACACCCACACCAGGGGTGGGGGGGCAGCCGCGCTGGCAACCGTCCCCGTCCCCGCCTGTCCCCACCCCCCCCATCCGGGGGGGGAAAAACGGCTTAAATTAACCCATAACAACAGGTCAATGAGAAGAATAGCTGTCAGAGTAGTAAGGTTATATGATTGGATGCTTCAATGTCTTTTGAATATTGAATATATTTACTTCATAGTTTGTGAGTGTTGCCGTTAGGCCTTCGGCCCGGCCGAGATAAGAAGTGAGACAGGACTCTCAGCGAAGGGAGAGAACAGCTTTACTGATGATGTCCGGTGATCCAAAGAGGAAATTCATAACAATCTCTCCAATTTTATAACCTCTAGTGCCCACCCATTATACCTCAGCCAACTAAACCCCATCTTACTACTATGCCCCCAAAACATCCAACCGAATGGAATCTTATTACCTATTCCTACCCCCTGTTAGTTCCCCCTAGGTTCTTATGTTTTGGTCTAGCTACCCCTTTATCTATACAGAAGAACGCAAACATGTGAAGGACAGGCCATTTTCTGCCCTTAATATTCTAAGTTACTCAGCCACCCAGCTATAGTGAAATCCCAAATATTAAGCATCCCCCTTACGGCATCATGAGGACCTGTGGGTGAAACATCAGTACTTTTTCAGAATGTAAAACTCAGTAAAAGGATGTTAACATACACTATATATTAATATTTGAATTAAACAAATTGAAGTGTTGTGTGGTTTGCAAACCTCAAAGAAATTCTATCAATGCACTTGGCATGGTGCAATGTCCACAGCAAACCCTGGCTTGGTTTAAAGAGGTATTAAGACATGCATTGAAGAGGACTACTAAGGGAAAGACTGATTCATTAGCCCAGGACCTGCAACAGGGATTAGTTAAAATTAAGGAGGTAGATTTTAGCTGTCTCGGGGAGAACTGTCCAGAGTTGCTAGATTAAAATACACTGATGTGACCACATGTATTCTCAGTGTGCTGAAAATATTAATCACTGATCGAGGCAACAGTGTGGTCCAAAGCAAGAAACAGTGCATCCTATTTTGCACATAGCATGAGTAAGATAAATCTCATCCTAGAGGAGCTGGCCTCAGTTTTGTTCCAGACCACTCTCTCCCACTCTCCTTCCCTTCCCTCATGGATAGTTTTCACTCAGCTTTCTGAGTTAAATCTGAAAATTAAGTGGGATAAGTCCAGACTTGTGTCGTTATGGGAAGTTTTCGGGACTGTTTCCTCTCCTTGGCTGCTGTATCTCTGGTGCTTTGTTTTCCAATCCATGAAATGAAAGTAGTACTTGCACAGCTTCTGATGTGTTCAATGCTCTGCAGGTGAAAAGTGCAGTGCTGTGAAATGTGACTGTACAGTAATGTTTATGCTTGTGGAACAAAGACTACATAAAAATTTAGAGCCTTAGTATCACCATGCGAGGTAATATGAATGAAGCAGTATGAATATAAACTATTTGTTTGGCTGTCTGATAAAACCCTTGCTAAGGTAACAGTTTAGATATACTAAATATTCTCTTTGGGCAAATACCAAGGATATTTAGTTTATAATTTTTCTGCAGAAATGAACATTGGGCCACTAAAATAATTGTTTTTTTAATGAAGTCTGATGGAATTTATGTTGCTTTGTTAGGGTCTTTTTAAGAAAGAATAAAGCAATAAGCATGTGTTCTACTGTTTTCTAGTCTTTCTTCTTCTTATGTTAATAATTTAAATAAGCTGACAAAAAGAAAGAACCAAAATATTATCTTGTATGTAAATTGAGGTCTGAGAAGATTTCAGTCTTAGCAGAACTCAGTGAATCAAATACACTTGTTTCCTCTACTTAAAAAATAAGGCTAATAGGTATTTAACTATTTCACATTTATATTGGAAAATTAAGCATTTATTAATCTTTCAAAAACTTTCTGGAAATTCTTAATTAGAACACTTAAAATTGAAAAGATTTACATTATCGTAATAATTAGTTATGGTGAAAGAATTCTTCAGTTTTAGACGTCCTTTTTCCTGTGAGTCTTTTCTAGTTTTGGTTGTCTCTAAATTTCCTGAGCACAGAAGAATTGGTCTGTGAATGCTTTACAAATACACCAACTTTCTCAACTGTTGTGATGTGAACAAATCCCAGGTTATTGTGATATCATATATATGACCATTTTTCTGTTGTCTGCACTTTTGCATTCCTAGAAGCTTTCTGTCTATTGGAGGAGGTGATATTTTACATTCATTTTAAGAAGTAGAACATTATACATGTACTATGCCTTTTCATATGATATTTGTTTTCTTGTCTCCTCTTTTTATTTTTTCTTTCTTTTTGACTTACCCCGGTAGAGTCATTTAGAATATGAAAAGACAATTCTTTCTTTATAGCAAATATAGACTTAATGTGTGTCTTTCTCTTTGCATTTTCTTTCTGATCTTCAAGTGTGCAGAACAATTTGCCTGCTAATTCATTTACAGCTTCTTTTGTGAGCCTGTCTGAACACTTAGTAGAATAGGAAAATTTGCAAGCATAAACATGCAGAAATTTTTCTACACTAGCCATTTGGAATGATAAAGTCGGCATCTCCAGCAGAAGGGTTACATTTATGTGAAACACTGTGACAGCAACTAAGAAAAAGACTCACAGAATCCTCTTGCTGCTCAGAGGTGAATTTGAGGGCAAGATCACATCTGCCCTTTTGGCTGGACCGCATCACCTGGAGATATCCTTTCTCCACATTAAAACCTTTTCTTCTTCCCTTCATCTTTTGCAGCTATCTGATGAGTTACTGGGTGCAAATTTCTAACCTCTTACTGAGTAAGATAAATCTCATCCTAGAGGAGCTGGCCTCAGTTTTGTTCCAGACCACTCTCTCCCACTCCCCTTCCCTCATGGATAGTTTTCACTCAGCTTTCTGAGTTAAATCTGAAAATTAAGTGGGATAAGTCCAGACTTGTGTCGTTATGGGAAGTTTTCGGGACTGTTTCCTCTCCTTGGCTGCTGTATCTCTGGTGCTTTGTTTTCCAATCCATGAAATGAAAGTAGTACTTGCACAGCTTCTGATGTGTTCAATGCTCTGCAGGTGAAAAGTGCAGTGCTGTGAATAGTGTGTTATTATTTCTATGTCTAGTCTTTTCCGATCTTCATAGTTTTGCCTTACAGAAGTACGTGAGCCATCATAGCTAGTGATGATCCCTGCCATGAAGAGTCTGTTCATCTAATATACCTTCTAAGCAAGGAAAATGACTGAGCAAGCTTCTGTCATGGGGGAGGGACTCATCATAAAAACTTATACTGAGCTCTAAGCATGGTCACAACCCAAATCGAGATACCTGATCCTGCAACACATCAAGCATTCACTAAAAGGCACTGGTTTGCACTGCGTTTTCTAGATGTGCTACACCTATGTACTATCAGCATAAGACAGCAACCTTACAGATGATTAGAGCCTCTCTGTTGCCATACTGTGGTTGTAGACATAAATTCTGCTTAGTTTGGTATTCATATACTTGCAGATACTTCTCATTCACCTGCTGTCTTGATGTTTTCTCCACGGTTTTGTTTTCCCTCTTACTCTAGGCAGGGATGATTGATTCATAAAGCACAGAGTTGTGGTTTGCAAGGTTATTACTGTGTGCACAGTTTATAATCTCAACCATTTTATTTTAAACATTGATCACAGAGAGATAGAGAAGCTGTTAATTGGAAATATCCAGGTCTCTTTTTTGTAGTTTTTGTTTTGTTGTTGGTGATGGCTTTTTATTTTTGTTTTGTTTGTTTGTTTTTAATGTATTACTGAAAAGCAAGCAGTCTTTCTTGTATAAACAGAGGAAAGTTTTATTTGCATTGTGTCTTTACGGTGGATTATGGCCAGTTAAACTGAGTCATAACTGATGATGACTGAATGTTTTTTGTAGAAGCAGAAACACAGCAAAGGTCTTCTCCCACTCAGAGCCCAGCAAAATAAATTGTGAATACATGGTTGAAAGGCCAGAATGTTTGTGAATAAACATGGTAGAAAAGCTCTTCTGGAAATGTGTGATCTTGGGTCTGAGGCATGGGTTGGTTGTGAACAGATTTTAACTGACATAGTTTACATGTCATGTAAGCTATGCAAACATCAAGGGACTCACTTGTTCTATTGTGGAATTTCTCATTCCGTGAAGTGTCCAAGAATTTATTCATTCAAGATCAGAATAATTTGATTCAGTTATGATTTTCTGACTTATTAGCTAATGGCTACCTCTCTCTCCTCTATCTAGGATATTCTAGGGAGAAAATCTGAAATGTTCAGAGGAAGAATAACCATTCCCTCAGGTTCTGTCACAGGTCACCACAGAGAAGAGATCAGTGTCTGCCCTCCTCTTCTCTTCATGAGGAAGAGAATGTAAATTGGGATGAAGTCTCCCCTCATTCTCCTCTTCTCCAGGCTGAACAGATCAAGTGACCTCAGCCACTCCACATATAACTTCTTCTCAGAGACCTTCACCATCTTCATTGCCCTCCTTTGGACACTTTCTAGTAGCTTGATATCTTCCTCAAATTGCAGTGCCCTGAACCACACACAATATTCAAGGTGAGGCCACACCAGTGCAGAGCAGAGTGGGACAATCACCTCCATTGATCAACTGATGATGCTTTGCCTGATGCCCCCCAGGACACAGTTGGCCCTCCTGGCTGCCAGGGCACTGCTGACTCATATTCCACTTGCTGTCGACCAGAATCCCCAGGTCCCTTCCTGCAGCACTTCTTTCCTTCTTTCCAACATCTCATTCCCCAGTCTGTATGTATATCCAGGGTTGCCCCAGCCCAGGTGCAGAATCCAGCACTTTCTCTTGTTGAACTTCATATGGTTGGCGATTGCCTAGCCCTCTAATTTGTCAAGGTCCCTCTGCAGAGCCTCTCTGCCTTCAAGAGAATCAACAGCTTCTCCAAGTTTTGTATCATCTGCAAACTTACTTAGTATCCCTTCAAGTTCTGCATCCAAGTCATTTATGAAGGTGTTGAAGAGCACAGGGCATAAAGTGGAACCATGTGGAACCCCACTACTGACAACTCGCCAGTCTGATGTTACCCCATTCACCATTACCCTCTGTGCTCAATCTGTGAGACAGCTGCTCACCCACCACAAGAGGACATTATCAGAAGAAAAAGAATGGAATAGTAAAACCCAGGATGTTTATATGTGAAGGTGCAAATTTGTCTCTGAAGGTCTAGTTCAGGAGGTTAAAGGAAAGCATGAAGTGAAAAAAGGGCAAGTGGGAAAGGAAAAAAATCTGTGTAGAATGAGGTTCTTTGAGATTTTTCAATATTTTTCACATTATACCAAACTTCTCTACAGAAAATGTTGTTTCATTAAAGCTGATTTCAGCTCAATGATTTAATTTTTAAGTGCAGAAGTGAAAACTGCAAATATTTGTCAAGGTTTTATTTTACTTTAAACAAATAGAAAGTGTTGCAAAAATACACTTAAAATTTCATTTTGAGGGAAAGACAATATGACACTTTTGTCAATTTAATTGAAAATATAAATATTGGTTGTTTGGAAACTTTGGAAGCCAAAACGCAGCATTTTTCAGAACTGTGGAACACAATGTGTTTGGTACAGTGAGAGGATTTTTTGATCCAGCTTTATGGAGAAGTATTTCTGGAATATAGAAATCTCCAGCCAAAAGACATTTTGCTCTTGCATAGCGACTTAGGTGTTACAACAATTGTGAAGCTGAGAACTTTCCATTTGCTGTCCTTGCAACCTACTTTTGCTCAGACTTCAGTATAACTGTTCACCTGGGTTCCCATGGCAGGGTTTTTTTCTGAGCTGTGAGGGCAGTATTTTCTTGTTTTGTTCTGTTATTGTCATATGTTTTCCCTCATGGCCTTATACCCACTAGCCTACATACCAATCACATAGACAGTTGTTAAAGGATGCAATTGCCATGGAGAATGGCTCTTCGTGCCCCCTTCCTGCAGCTTATCTTATGGCCCCACTGCCCTCCCCACCCCCCCATCTCTTTCTATTCCCATTGTTTTTAATACCTTCAGTAACTTTAAAGTTGGGGTATATATCTTCACCTCCATACATGTACTCTGTGTTTTCTCCTGACACCGAATGAATTTCACCTTGAGAGGAGGATTGGACAAACCTGTACCGTCACAGCATCAAGTGCCTATAGGTAAATTGCCAGAAAAGATAAAAGCTGAAATGAAGAGACAAAAAAGCAAGACACTTCTTAATCTCCTGTCATTGCTTACTTTCCCCCATACATTTCCACAGCACTTCCAGGTTTAAACATATTTCGCATAAAGTTGTCCATCAAGGTCCTCTGAGAGTATTACTATATTCCTTGGCTACTATGGACAAAGGTATAACCCATTAAAGGCAAGAGAAAGAGTATTGCGCTGGCTAACTAGAGTCAGATTTTGGGTCATGTCCAAAATGTTGCTGGTAGCCATGCAGAAAGTTAATGTGGCCTGCTTGTGGTAGACTATATCATCCTAATTCTGTAAAAGACACCTCTATATACTGCTGGTGGAGAAGAAAGGATTGATCAGCCTCCTGTAGTGCATCCCTCTCTCTGCAGAGGGAACCTAAATGACTAATATATGCTAGGCACTAAAGTTTTAGATGGCTAGAAGTAGGTAAAATTAACCCCAGGGTAAGTGCTCTTCTCCTCTTTATTGTCTGTTTTTCATAACATTGCTCCTGCTCTAGACTTATCTAAAGAGCAGCACTATGTAATTTCAAAGCACTTGCTTCTACTCTCCCTGAAGTCAGTGGGAGGTTTTGATTGCTTTTCATAGCTGCAGAATCAAGCCTGATGCCCCTTCTTGTTTGCTACCAATTTGAGTATTAAATAGCAAATACAGGTGCTTCTATCCCAGCAGCAGAATGCATTGAGTGACTTGGCCCATGAATCTCCCTGTGTTTCTTATGGCTTCCCAATTCCCTCATCACACTGGCTGTTCAGGAGATCACACAGAGTAATTATGCACATTTGTTTATTTCCACTTCTTAACCTAACCAAGAATTGATCACTCTTACAATGCAGTTATCACCCAGGGGATTGAAAAGGAGCTGCATTTTTCTCCTGACTTGGTACACCTCATTAGGTCTACAACAGCCTTTGGCTGAACTCCTGCTGGGGTAATTGGTAGTGACGATGGTACCGTTTTACCACACAGCGGTCAGTACTGGCAGGAACAGCCAGATCAGAGGAACACACAGGAGGAGTGAATCAAAAAGATTACAGAGATGTCACAAGATTAGTAATTAAGAAAAACCTCCAGAAGGGCGTGTCTTAATTTTATTAAGAGCTTTTGAGGACAATTATCTGTCTTAAATAACAGATGATTGAGCATGTAATTATGAAGTGCTAGTTAATAGAATTAGCAGCATACCACAGAAACTTCCAGTATTGGTAAACAGAGACAAATGGAAGAGATAAACTGATCTTCTCTTTAATTTCCTTGTATATATCAGCCAGAAATACTTGCATATGTAGAATTTTTTTTACCACTGTAAATAAGCTTTAGTGAGCTGCTCACTGATGTGTGGTGGGTTGACACTGGCTGGATGCCAGGTGCNGCCTGCTCCAGCGTGAGCTTCCCCCAGGGTCCAGCTGTGATTGTGCAGGGTTTTTTCCCCATTCTTAAATCTGTTACCCCAGAAGCATCACCACTGCTGCTGATGAGCTTTGCCTTGGCCAGTGGTGGGTGTGTTTTGGAGCCTACTGGCATTGGCTCTGTCAGACATNATGTATTACCAACCAAATCAGTGAAAGGTAATGAGAAATAAACCCAAAACTTAAAACACCTTCCCCACACCTCTCTCCTCTTCCCAGGCTTAACTTNTGCACAGAAGATGCCCATGTAGCCCCCGCACTATCAAAACCTTGACACAAAAATCCAGTCTATGGTGAATTCAGCCAGGCCTGTAAGACTTGTTGGATAGTTTATTGTAAAACCAGAGAAGGAGGGCTGTATTTAGCCCACAATAACAGGCCTCCTGTGAAGCTGCTGTTAAAATTGTCAGAGATGATACATTGAGGCTAGGTCGACATTTTGCTAATCCAGTGTGACGTCTGCTGTGTTCTGTAAGCAATCTCATTCGACCTTACTTGTCCCTCTTAACATATGATCTTAGTGCCATTTGGCAATTGAAATATCACAACAGACAAATTGTTAAATTCTTTCCATAAAATATGACAAATTTTCTCAAAAACTTCGCAGTAAAAAGGCAAGTTGTGGACAGAATCCAGGAATATTTTGATCCTCTTTTCCAAGATTATTCTAAGAATTTGGCTAGAATCTGACAAAAACATTTTCTCCAAATTTTATAAAGTAATACAGTTAACTGAATTATAATACAGTAATGTGCAGGAAAATCTGTGTAGTACCACTACTAGATTCCACTCAGAAGTGAAACAGAAGACAATACCTGTCACAAGGGTCATAAAATCTGAGTATCATATTTAAAAGATTTACCTGCACAACTTTTTCCTAGTTTAATTATATTATGTACAGAGCTGTTCCAACAATGCGTGGACCAACCAAAACATACGCTAAATATATAGTTTCTATTAAGTTTTTCAACATAATCAAACCACATAGCATAGTATAAAAAGCTGTCATATAGCTGATACAATCTTAAGGGACATAAAAAATTAGAGTTTTTGGAAGTATAGCTTTAACTTATGTTGAAGATGATGGAATTGAAACCAATAAGATTGATTAGTCATATGGATATCTTTATTAATGTTTCATAAGAAGTAGATTTCTTGTTCCATGAAAATTTAATATAGAAAAAAGCATTCATTTCCAACTGGAATACAAATGAAAACCATTATTTAATTTATTTTTAGTTGTTGAATTGTATTTGGTTTCATTGCATAACCGAAAAAAACCTTTTTCAATGCCTTTTAAAAACTATGCCTTTTATATCTGAAAAGGAGCTGTGATATCCTCTCTTGAGAGTTCTGCTATGTTTTTCTGAAATGTTGTGTAAAAAGCTTATGAGGAATGGCCTACTCACATAAATATTTTTTATTTTATTAATCAATATTTTCTGGCAAGATATGTCAAAACACCCCTTTCAGCCCTAATCAATATAATGTATATATGTCTGGAATTATTCCGTCGGCTTTCATTGTTTCTTATTTTTGTTGTAAAAGAACCCAGTGTCATGTATCAGAATTTCCTTGAAATGGTGTAAATCCTTCTGCCTTTCTGATATAAGAAAAATGTGTCTTCTCTGATGAAGATCTGTCTATTTTTGCCTAGAATCTGGCAAGAAAAGGCATTTTTCCTTCTTATGGCATTTTCTGAATCTTTAGTCTCTGCTTTTATCTATAGTAGTTCTGTTCTCCTTTTTTAATTTGGTTTGCTCCAACCTTGCTTCAGTTTCTTGTATGGCACTGGTTTCACCATTCTCCCTTCTTTGCTCCAAAACATTATGAAGACAAGGAGAGCTTTCATTTTAAAGGTATTGAACTGTGGGTGTGAATAACATGGAAAAGCATGCTCTACTCTCTATATTATTTAGGGAGGCAGGTACGGGCGTTGATTTCATTTGGAACTGTATTTTTTTAGTTTCTTTAAACTAAACATAGAGATGAGCAACTTTGTTAGATAAGTACTTCTTTATTGTTTCCCTATGTTTTCCGGTGTGCTTCATTCAAGCATATGTTCATTCAAGGTGCCTCATGAAGAAAAGTGGGCACCATTAAGGCAAAGCCAACAGCTCTTTAGAAAAGAAACAAGCCAAGACTAACTCCATTAAAGGGTTATTATATAGGTGTAGAAAGCATAAGTAAGCATAATTACTGCCTTACAGACTTGAGTACTGGGCAACCATGGTGGATCCTGACAACTGGGTTCAGGAGAGCAGTATATACGCAGAAATAAATCCAAATAATTATGAACTAGATAAAAAAAAACCCAGGCTCCTGAAAACCTAACACCAGGCTTGCTCTGCAGTTCCTCTTTTTTTGTTTTGCTGCTCCCATGCCAAGACAACCACCTAGGAAAGTCAAGAATTAAATGGATATTTGTCTGCTTTAAGATGTGAGAGGAATGGTGCTTAAGGACATATTGCCTCAGATTTGTCCATTCCTTTTGTATACTCCTCCTCTCCGTAAAAGGAATATAAATCCACTCCTAATCGTACAGACTTTTTTGTCTGCCTGTGCCTTTCTTTGCCTGCAGAGAATCTTGTATGGACCTTTTGACACCTGTCCTATTTTTTTTTTTTTTTTTTAATTTGTGCTGGGGCTATCAAAACAAAAAGTGCCTTCCAGAGTGTCATCTCCCATTTAAGGGAGGTGTTTATTTTACCTGGCTGTAGAAGATTTTCTTGTTTACTGCCTTTCCCTAGCATATGAGGGAGTCCCTTTCTCTAAAACATGTTTCTCATGGGATAAATCTATCTCACACAAAGAGTAAGAAGGGATTTGTCTATGCTGTGTCTTTAATCCAGGCTAATTCAGAGCAGATGGCTCAGAGAGCCGTGCATGTGGCCACTTGCAGTACAAGCCTGAACATCCCCTTACCAGTGCCTGCTCCCCATCAGTCCGGCAATCCTCACACACCCATGCAACTGGAGGGGCAGGAGGCTCCCCTGCTGTGTCACCTGTTTTCAGGAATCCTCTCATCTGCCTGCCTCATCTCATTATATATAATCTTCTGGAAGAGGTTAGTTCACCTTAAACCTTATTCTGTCCCTTAAAATCCTGTGACCTGGAAGATGTGGAGGAGGACTTCCATCCAGTTAATGGCTTAGCTTGCACGGAGGCTGGAGCCCTCAGCGAGGCAAGGTGCAGGTGCACTGTGTGATGCTCATCTGAGATGCTCATTTGACATCAAATTGACAGTGAGAAGTGATGGGGTGACTTTTTTTTTCTTTCATAGAATTGGCTTAAACACACCCTTGGAATAGCCAGTGATGGATTTCTCTATCAGGCCCTGAGAAGGACTGACTGCTGTAGTGGGTCTTTTAAAATCTCTGGTTTCAGTGCCCTACTGCTGGCAGTCAACTCTGCCAGATGCTGTAAATGACAGGGGCAATAGTCTGTATGTAAAGCAGGCTTTATTCTGAGTGGATAAAGGATGTGGTTTCCTTCTGACCCAGTCTGATACACGGGATGGATGGCCTTATGTTTTCAAAAGTCATAAGCAAGACTCACTCCAACACAATCATAAGATATTATGGTGCTAAAATAATAAATTTGGCATTTGAATTGCCTTCTGGTTTTCAAATTTAGTCAAGAGATTTTTTTTACCACGGTCAGTAGGGCTAAAAACTTACATTTTTAATGGAAGTTGACAATCTGTCAGAATAATTTAAGGATAGACCCTTTATGAAAAACACCAAATATAGCAGTGTCATGATAAAAATCACTGACATTGGGTCCATTTTTTTCCCTGAAGCGTACACAGAGACAGTCCTTAGAATTTTTATGTAAGCAAGAATAGTTGCAGATCCTATCATTATTTATCTAAATGAAATATATAACCCTCTTACTGAAACATTTTCAGCTAGAAATCAGCCATAATAATTTAGTGGATTCAGACCAGGTGCTTACATGGTCCCCATCAATCCAGTATCTTGAATGGTTCATAAAATTAAAATAGATTAAGAATTCCAAGCTCACTGCCTGTTGGTAGTTATTAGTGTCTCTTTTGTTGTCTTTTTTGGCTCTTTACATATGATTCCGCATTTGGTTTTGCATATGATCTGTCAGTGCTAGAAGATTATGGGGTGATCGTGTTCAAAGAGATAAGATTTTAACCTGAAATCAGGCTAATTTTTGATTTCTGTTATTAATTGTTGAATCTAAGATCAGCTATTACAAAAAAATTAAGTGTTTTTATAATCTCTGTCTTGGAGGGGAAAAAAAAAATCCCTTGCTCCAATAGAACAAGAATGCTAACTGTGGCCAAAGACTAAGAATGCAAGACAGGGTTGTAAGTCTCCTATTCCTGCAGCATTGAAGACATGATAAATGACACCAGGAGACAGATACACATGAAAAACAAGGTATCTTAAGTGTTAAATAAATACATCATGTGTCATGTCCTGTATTTGGAGATTTGAAAAGCTATCAGACTCAATAATCTAGATGCTTTTGTAAATCTTATTATTTGTTATTAGGTGGCCAAGATACCTTTTTAGGCCATCTCTGTCCTAACAAGAATGTGAACATAATGCGAAGTTGAAAAAACATGATTAGAAAGTTCTTCCTATTAGGAGGGATGTTCTTGATTCATACACCAGATCCAGATTTTCAAATAAGTCTAAGTACTATAGCACCACAAATATGACATAATAACATAGTCATTAACCTGAAGGACAGTGGACAGTTTTCCAGGTAATAAGTGTTTTATGATACTCTGCACAAAAAAAAGTCTTATTATTTCTGCATGAATGCTCACTGCTGCATGTAATGCAATTTGTAAATGTATATGCTCTGTCACTAGCATGCTGAAGGGCTAGGCGTGGGCCATCAGGCTGTCTTTGTTCTCTTTTCTCCATAAGTAACTCCTCTTATTATGCTGTAGACTGAAGCAGGGAAATGAACTGCATCTTCTGTTCCCTCTACCGAACTCCCCACACTCTGAGTATCCCAAATATAACTGTGTTCAACTGCTGACCCAGCAATGGCACAGGGAGTTCATGCCTAACGTGTGTTAACAAGAGAACATATTTAAATTACTGGAGACATGGAAAAGCCATTTTCCTCTGCTTAAGAATTCAATCTCCACTGATGCCCTGGGAGGTAATTTACAAGAGATTGTATTGTGCAAATCTGCTGTTTTCCCCTTGATTCAGATATCAAAGTTTGCCGTACAATTCTTTGGTATTTAATACATAAATCCCTCTTGCTCCAAAAGCATCCACTTGAAAGGATACATTGGCAATATATATGTATGAGTATATATGCATTTCCCACACTGCGAACAGAATGAAGAGTGGAATACCATATTAAAAGGTGTATCTGAGAAAAGGATAAACTAAGTAATTAAATATTCAAATTCCAATGCACCAGATGAGGATTAACTGAGAGACCCACCACCGTTGCAATACATTTATTGTTATGAAGTTTAATTTCACTCTTCTGCTCTACAGTGTGGAAGGGAGGAAAATCATGGGAGAACCATGCCTGACATACAATAATATTCTTACTTGTACCTCTGTAAATACTCTCTAAATCTGAAGAGAGTACAACCTGGATAGGTGCTTCATGTCTGAATAGTGCAAGAGCTATTAGAGAGCAGCTATCCTAAAAGGTATCCCAGATTCTCAAGTCATTCCATTTTAGTCGAATGTAGAGGAATTCCTCATCCTCTCCCTTCAACATCTTGAATATACACAGGAGGGAGCAGCAGCAAGAAGCCCAACAGAAGCAGTACCAGCTGCAGGTGTCTGATGACATGCAGTAAAACGGATGTATGAGATGTGAAGGAGAGGACATCTATGCAAAGTGCCACTACTACACCCATGAATCAGCTTGTTTCTCCTGCCCCATTTTGCTGTATTCTCATTTTCCTATCTTATATTGATCTGATTCACACTGGTCTTGCAAGAAAATTAGAATCCTAATCCCTGAAGACTTTTAGGAACACAGTCTTCACAGAAATGAAGAAGGAAAACATATCTAGAGAAGCAGTGTCTGAAGCTCTTGTCTCTTTTAAAAAGAGGGGAATGAAGTGTGACGAATATAGTTCCTGATCTTTAGTAAAGAAAGATTAGCATGATCAGCACTAGAGACTGACAGTTGTTAGAGCAGTGTGTTCAAATTCAACCTCTCTCTTTGGACATTGCCCCCTTCTATGACAAGTGACCTTGGCAATTTTACTTTTCTTCAGGAGAAAAATGAAAATTCTGTGGAAATAGTTTAACAGTCTGTCCCTGAAGTGTGACAGAATTATTATATAGATATGCGTATGTATGTATGTATTTATATATGTACATATGAATGTACACACAGTTCTATTTCATAGAGTCATAGAATCATAGAATGCTTTGGGTTCAAATGCACCTTAAAGATTATCTAATCCCAACACTAGTGCAAAGGGCATGGACACCTTCCATTACAGCAGGTTGTTTAGAGCCTCATCCAACCTGGCCTTGAACAGTTTAAGGAACAGGGCATCCACAGCTTATCTGGGCAACCTGTTTCAGTGCCTCACTACCCTGACAGTAAGGAATTTTTCAGTGCTGTTTTTTTCCCAGACATTCCAAATTGCCTGTACATTTTCATAGGCTTAGTGAAAGAAAGCAGACAAAAACCTGCATGGGCGTTTTTTTTATTTCATACAAAACCTACAAAAAGGATAACCTAAAAGGAAAGGAGTGTTTTGAAATCTCTCTTGGAAATAATAGAATAGTTGCACTGTCAGTATGTGGATCAATGCAGACCAGTGTGGTGCCTGAGCTTTTAGTTTCAGACAGAGAATATATAGCCTTATAAATATACCTACCAGAAGCACAATAAATTGAAACAGAACATTTGTATGTGTTTGAAAGAAAAAGGAAGAGAGATCAATGAAGAGGCAAGGACATGTTCAATTTCTGTCAGTTTTTGCTGTAAGTTTGAGGAAATCAGCTGGAGTCTTCCTGTTTGATGCCAGTGGTCAGAGGACCATGTGTAAATCCGGTCTTCAGACAGCTTCAGAACTGTGTAATGGTCAGACAGGAATGGCAACTGTCTACTTTCGCTTTGGTGCCTGAGGTTTTTACATTCTGTTGGCCATTTATGTGCTGAATGGATATCATATATGAAGACTACTGAAACATATTTTCATAGGATTTAAAAATCTTATTCCATGTAGTGGACTGCAAAAAACTAAGCCCTCTTTCTGCCAGCCTCCTATCCCACACACATGGAGAAATATCTATGTGTTCTCCAGGGTTTTCTGCCAATCCCAGCACTGCCAGGTCATTGGCACCCTGCTGTCATGAAGGCCGGGATCCCCAAGAATAGAGGGGAACTGTAAAAAATGCAGATTATCTCCCCAAAATCTGGGGAC
>VYZS01065458.1:0-24683 GCA_013400695.1 Neodrepanis coruscans
TTCAGATCTCTAAGTGTCTTTCAAGAACTATGTCCATTGCTAGATAATAGAAGATGTTTTGCAATAGCAGAAAGATTTGACATAAGGCTGTAATGTTTCATTCTGCTGTGAAAATGACTGCCTGTTTACATGTAGACATTTTGAAGTCTTCAGCAATTTCTGCTTTCATGAGCAAAGCATTATAAACACATTCCTCTCTGCTCTTCCAAGCTGGGAGGCTCATCTGGACTTGATGCATTACCTATCTCCACTTGACCTTATTTTCTTACTACCTATTCCACTATTTTCTCAACCACTTTAACCACCACTAATTCAGTGCAATCCCAGGATACTGGCCCCTCCACAGCATTCCGTCAACAAGGAACTTGTTCAGCTCATCAGAAATATTAATTAGTCATCTCTGTGAATTGGCCATTGCCCATGTTTCTGCAACCTGTAAACACCACTTAGTTTCATTGCGTTGGGTTTGGATTTTTTTCTGTGTGTGCAATTTCCTAAATGATTTCATCCTTGAAATTTAACTCTGTTGGAAATGTTAATTTTACAGTGGGACCTTAAAGGTCTTTTTCAGCCTAAATGATTCTATGATTCTTGATTACTGATCTCTGAGTACAATGTCTTGAGTAGGAGCTGCAACTTTTTAGCACTTTTCAGATGGCCTTCAGCACCTCATAGTTTCAGGATACCAAAATTTCTGACTTAAGTTTTATTGGGTTGGTGTTTTTTCTAGGATATTCTTCTGGGAGGACAAAGGCCAGATGGACCATTTGGAACATCTCATCTTTCATCAGAGTTCTGTAGCTGGGCTACAAAAGAAATCTACCAGCCACAGATGGCTGTTTGCTCTGAGGCTGCATTTTCCTGGAAAAACTCTGGGGCAAAGACTTTTCTGTACAGCACTGAATACACTGTCACAAGTTAACTACACCTAGTAATTACAGATTTAACATTTAGAATTTGAAAGGAGTTCATTCTACCAAATGTTGGCTGGACAGTGAAGGCTCTGTGAGGCTGAATAATATCAATGTCGAATTCAAAATCTATGGGACAGCTGCATTCCAATGGGATAACATATTCCTTACTGTAAAGAGAGAAAGGAAGAATGGAATTAATGAAACTACAGTTTCATTACAAGCTGGGAAATTATATTATACCTGCACTAAATTATCTGTGTTCAGAAGGGTGGGTTACTTACTAACGTGAAAATCATAATTCATCATTGTTCCAAAATATCAAAATATTTCATATCTTTCATTGCCTGAGGAAGTGAAATCTAAATCTTGATTTGAATGCTCAGTATTTTACATCTTGACCTACTTTCTACCACCCATACAGAATCTGATTACAGAAAAACTTAAAAAACTTGCTTTTTGGAAGTTATTTAGGTGTACCCTCAAATTCTTACAAATATCTAATATCTGGCAAGTACAAGCAATCCAAACTGGAGCAACAATGAACACTGAACCAGAAATCAGCCTTTTCCCATGGCCCTCCTTGTGAAAGATGATGAAAAAAGACTGAAGTCTTCAAAAGTGTTGAAAACTTCAACACGTGACTGGACTTTAACCACTGTAGAAATAATAATGCTGTGGCCGGATTTTCATAAAAGCCCTTTATGTCTCATGCAAGTTGTATGAGGAGTATTAGCACACATCTTTTCAAGCTGTCTTGCCTTTGTAAGCATCTATTTTCATAGATCAAACTGAAACACAAAAGCACTGGTGTAACACCATCCATCCTCCTGCAAATCAACATCAATTTACCCAGGCTTATTTCTGGTTTTTATCAACAGACTGAAATCCTAGCCTGCTGATTAGCAAAGAATGCATGTTACACACAGTGCTCTTTTGGAAAGCACATTCTAAAATGCACAAGGAAATACAAAATAATAGCAAAGTTCTTTTTAGTTTGCCTTAATATGACCTGTTTATGAAGAAGATATAACATCAGACCGGGTAGGCAATTAGTTTTAGGGTATAGTGCAGCTTGAACAGTAACCAAAGTGCTTTAAAAACAAGATAATTATGCCACCTGTTGCCTGATGAACCTTCTGTAGCTAAGGAGAATGATGAGTGGTAGAATATAGATTTTATCCTACACTGATAGAAGAGGCAGTTTTTCCACTGACCTCACAGGCTATGGATTGAGCCCAGAGTGCATGGACAAAACATGGATAAATGTCTGTCCTTAACTCACCTCTGACCAACAGATACATCAGACAGGTTTATAAATGATGGAAATTCTACAACATTTGTAGCAGGGTAAGCATGCATGGGAACAACTAAAGTATCATCTCCCTGCAAAAAAGAAAAAAAAAAGGTGCAAATATTTATTTCTTAAAATGAATAAATCATAGAATGTTAAGGGTTGAAAGGGAATTTAAAGACCATCTATTTCCAATCCCCTGCCATGGGCAGAGACACCTCCCACTACACCAGGTTGCTCCAGGCCTTGTCCAACCTGGCCTTGAGCACTGTCAGGATTGGGGTATCCACAACTTACCTGCACAACCTGTACCAGAGCCTCAACATCCTCAAAATAAAAAAGTTCTTCCTAATATCCAAGCTAAGTTTCCCATCTTTCAATTTGTACCCATTACTCTTGGGCCTGTCACTACAGTTCCTGAAGAATTGTCCCTCCCCAGCTTCCCTGTATCCCCCTTCAGATACTGGAAGGTTGCTATGAGGTCTCCACACAAACTTCTCTTCTGGCTGAACAGTCCCAACTTTCTCAGCTTGTTATAGAAAGAAAGATTCTCTAGTAGTTGGCCAGTAAATGGGCATTAAAGATCTTCAAGATTATCACTGTGTTGCACCTCAGAATACTGATATTCTCTGATTTCAGTATCCATCTGTTTCCGTGCTTTATGCAACTCTCTAGAGCTCCTCTGAGCCTGCTCAGCTAAGACATTGCACCAGTGTGGCACAAAGACTGATCTACTGGCAAAGAACAGCAGAGTAAGGAATACAATCTTATCCACAGCTCTGGGATGTTTACAGTGAATAATTTTAGATGCTTAAAATTAAATACTCCAATCAAGACTTAATGGGAATAAATCCATTTGGCTCTAGTAGATACCTTTACTTTATCACTATCATCATGTCCTAATAGTTATTTCACTCCATTACACTTTATTTTGTGACAAACCCTCACCTCACAGTGAATTCGGATGCAGTCATAGTAATACCTCCACTCATCAGGACAAAAATCAACAGTCACCACATATGACAAACCAGGGACAAGCCGGTGCTAGAAAATGACCAAAGCAAGAGAGAAGGCATTTAAAAGCTGCTTATAGGACATAAAACCTGTGCTGCACATGAAGGACAGAGTGAAGGTTTCCTGACACTTACTGTTTTGTTGTATTTGATCTGAAAATACGTTGTCTGAGGTGGTATTATGTGAAGGTTTATTATATCGGCAGAAATATTTATCAGCTTCTGTAGAACAAAAGAAAACCAAAAACACAAAACACTTTAAAAAGAAGAGGTCAATTGAGAATACCAATTGTACTTTTTGTTAAACCCATAGCAAAGGAGTAGTAAATTTTACTTCAGTAGAAATAATTCTTAATATGCTCTGAATTTAAAAGAAAATGATGCAAACCTTGCATCCTGAATTTTCAATCTTTGCAAATGAATCACAATTCTTAACCAAGGAATAACAGTCTTGCTAAAAGAGGTGCTACTGTTGAATCAAATTCTGGTCCTGTTTTGCTTTTTTGGAAAAGGAACAAAACCCGAATAGTGTCTCTATTGACTACTTTTAGAGAGGTCTGAAACAACAGGAATCACGCAATAATCTCCATGATTTTGGTTTGGATTACAAAGCAACAAACCTTTGGACAGCAACAGTTCAGCCTGTAAAGCCTCCTGCATCTTGTTTACTTTCACTATATCTGGAGAATCTCGTCCACCTTAACACCCAAGCTCTGCCTCAACACATTTACCACACAAATAAAGAAGGCAGACAAAGGGAAAGAAGAGAGGAGAAAAGGAAACACCCAAACCATTCACAAGGAAAGGTAATCAAACCTATGCATTGAGTTTCCTTCCTCAGAAAAAATTGCTCTTGGCAGAAGGCCAGAGGTGCTTTCGAAACTTTCCCACCAGTGAATGTGTTTGCAGAGACAGCGACAGTCCAAGGACATTTGGAAAACGAGTCTCTCACAGAGTTAAAGCACAAATCCCTTCATCCACGATGTGCAAGTCACACATCAGTCACACTGCTCACAGACACGGGAAACAGCAAAAACAAAGTGTAAAGCAGAGTGCTGCACACAGCATGGTTGGTACTTGTCTGTTCTGTTGCCACAGGGCCACTGATTCTGTGCTGCTTTTCGAGCCTTCCATAGAGCAAAGGCCTCACGACCACAGGAAGTCGACTCAGATTTTGGTGTCCTTTTGAGAGCCCCAAGAGGATCTTTGCTCTGACACTTACCAGAGTCTGTTGGTGATGTTTTCCAACTTCATACCCTCCATAGTGCAGCACAGCAGGCTTAGCCTGAACAATCTTGCTCCTTTTAAGTGCTGAATAAACCTCTACAGATCACAAAGCAGAGAGAACAGGAGACCAGGTGAAATACACGTGATGATTGCTACTTACATTGATTGTCTATTTATGCTATGCCAAATGTATTATAGAGGGGAAAAAAAAGAGACAGACTATTTATCCTGTTAAAGTAGGCAAGAATTTTTAAATGGAAAGTTATGGCAGGAAGTCCATGATCCTGACACCAGTTTATGTCTTGGCATCACAACTCCAACATGCCACCCCAAACCTTTAGGGTTAGCCAGGATCACTATTTCTTTCCTGACTACCTCTCCTGATTTAGGCTCACAGGAAGCTGCAACAGAAGCAACGATGGGAGTTTTGCCTGTGATTTGCAAAAAAAAAAAAAAAAAAAATCCAAAACAAACCCACAGCCAAGTGCTTAGGATTGCTCCAAGGCTGGGGAACAGACAGAGAGCAGAAACTTACTTGATTCCAGCAGGTGATTGGGGACAACACTTTTTTGAGGTTCCTCCACAAGGCTCTCTAGGACAGTTGGTATTTTCCTGAAGGATTTCCTAGTGACTGTCATGTCTGAGGAGGCTGATTGAACCATATCCATCTTAGGGCAGAAATGGGGCCTCAATAGCACTAAATCTCCTCAGTGCCTGAGGTCAAATGAAAACAACACAATGATCAAAATGTGGTTCCCTTGCACTGGCAATATTTGCTGCCTAGAACAGCCTAAAAACATTTAGGAGGGGGAGTTTTTTCTCCCTGCTGAAGTAGATTACTCTTTGTGTGCTAAGTACAGGGGGAGAGTGACTTCAGAGAACCTTGCTCCCACTGTGAGGCCCAGCACTCTGGGCATGTTCATATGTTCTAAGGCTGACTGGGGACATCTGCCTTTCAGGTCTGTGTAAAACATGTCTCTCTTCCTTCACGACCCCCAGCACAGAGGAGGAGAGGAGATTCTTCTGGTAAGTCCACTGTCTGAAATTGTTTCTGCCAAGATGTTCTTCCAGTCTCTCCTGGGTGTTTGGGTTGTTAACTTGAAGAGTCGTTTTTAATTTTTAAATATTAATATGAGGGATAAGAAAACTGGCACTTGAATCTTTTGTTTGCATAGCATCATCTGGGTTATTTGTTCAGTGAAGGTAACTAAATCCAGAAAAGCCAGAGCCATTACAGATCCCATGTTAAATATGCAGAGTTATCAGAACATAAACTCCTTTAATGACAACTGCAAATATGACATAAGAAAGACACCAGACACAATCCATCCACCAGAAATTATCTTTGTAAATACAGCACACAGCCCTTGGCTCTCATACAAACTGGAGAACTGTGTGGAGAAAAAGACAAGACACTTTTGGAACAAGTACTGAATTCAAAAGCCACACTGGGTTTTTCAGCCCTCTAACAGGCAGCATTTAACAGTTCCAAACTTGAATCATTAGTCTGCCTCCCCCATTACAGTTTCCTTCCACTTTCCCCCATTCTATGGTCTCATCTCTGGTATTTGTCTGGTTTTCCAGTCTGTTTTAGATCTTTTAGGTGCAAGTTGGAGAGTTGCTTCAAGCTCATAAAGTGCTGGTTTGATTTATGGCTTTGTACAGTATTAAATAATAAATAAGCAAGACGCTTAAAATAACTTGCTACCAGAACCCTGGCCTCCATAATATTTTCCACTCAGTAGCTCTAAGTATTAATTTTTCACTTGCAACAGAAAACGTGCACGAGGAGCTGCATCGTGCGCACAACAGCAAATTTCTCCTGAGGCAGTGAGACCAACCAAACTTGGACAAAAAGACGCCAAAAAAATTCTTTCCAGTTGTGTTGTTCAACTTTAATTTATGCCACTGCCATCCCCCTTCTCTTGGTCAGCATTCCCCATCGGGAATGCAAGGTTTGGAAAGGTGTAGGCAGACTTTTATACTCAAAGGATCCCTGGTGTAACCTTACCAGTAATTTACAGTGATGCCATCAGGGCTCACCAACTTCAGTAACGCACTGAATATTCCTCAAAGGGTAAAAACACAGGACAAAGCCTTAAGGTCCTGGAATGTTTGACAGACTGATGTTATTTTTTTCCAGAATAGCGCTGTCTACCCTTATCGAGGCTTTCTCTCTATGTGAAGCCACCAAGAGAACCGTGAAACCCTGGGCAAAACTCACCGCCAAACCCCCTCCAGGTGTTTGGATACCGCCCTCCTCCTGTCGGCGCTTGGGCTTTCTGGTCCCTCCGGGCCTCGGAGGTGCTCGCACAGCTCAGCACACCCGTGTAAGGCCATTACAGCCCCTGAGGATCGCAAAACCACCGCTGTACACGGCACACCCCTATCGCCGCCTCGGCCCCTCAGACCCCGTTCCGAGGGAGCCCCGGCTGAGCTCCCTCTGCCCTCACCGCCCTCCGGGAGCACAGGCTGAGCCCGTCCATCCCTCGCAGCCCTCCTGAACACCGTCTGAGCACTCCCGAGCCCCGGCTAAGCCCTCACAGCACCCCCCGAGCCCCGGCTGAGCCCCCACAGCCCCCCCGAGCCCCGTCTCGGCCCGTCCCGGCTCTGCCCTCACCGCGGCCCCGGCGGTCGCTCGGCAACGGGGCGGCCGCGCTGGGCCCGCCCCGCTTTGAAGGCGAAAGTACAAAATAGGGGAACAAACGAACTTTTTCCTTCCCGTTTTTTTCTCCCAGGAAAAAATGCGTCGTTTTCAGGACCTCTGGTGTGGTCACAGGCTACTTATATGTTTTCACTTTAAGTATTAAAGAGCTATTTCTTGAGAAAGAATCCCGAAAAGGTTTTTTCAGTGTATTTTTCTTAGCACCTATAAATTACATTAATTTTACCTGCGTGGGTACAGGGAACAAGGAAAAGAAGTTTTCTTCTTTTTTTTTTTTTCTTTGTTTGGTTTGGGTTTTCGTGGGGTTTTGCTTTGTTTTGGTTTGGTTTGGTTTTTTCTGCTTTCACACAGGTGACCTGGGTGGATGGATGAAGCTGAAAATGCTGACTTAATGATGAATGCTGCCTTGGGTAGACACGAGCTGTTTTCCCGAAGATACCCTGGCATATCTTCCAGTTGTTGTCCCAAACCCATACACCCTCCAACAGAGCTGATGGAGAAGCCAAGGAGAGAGATTCGTACAATTACAGAATGGTTTGGTTTGGAAGGGACCTTAAATAAAGATCACCTTGTTCCACATCCCTGCCATGGAGAGCAGGTTGCTCCAAGCCCCACCCAACCTGGCCTTGACTCAGGGATAGAGCATCCATGCCTTCTTTGGGCAACCTGTTCCAGTGCCTCACTGCATTCTGCACTGATATATCCTGCATTAGGCAACATAAAAAATAAATTCAAGACTATTAGCTGCTCTGTCTCCTCCTGCCATCGTGTAAATTACATTTGTCTTGGGTGTGAATGTGCATTTGGAACAAACAGTATTCAAGGCCCTGATGATTTTTTCATGATGTCTTAAATATAGGTTCAGCTTAGAAATATTAGCTTAGAAATATTTCCAGAATCGTTTTTTTCCTTATGTATTTTAAGAATAAAATTATTCACTTTCAGTTTTTTTACATAGAGGTAAAATGTGGCCAAAAGTAGTGCCACATTCAGTTTGGATAAAAAAAGAAGGAAGAAAAACTTCAGATCATAAAATTCAGCTCCCAGGTTGTAGTTCCCCTACTTAATAAGATGTAATTGCTGTTGGTTAGGAAAAATGACACACCCTTAACAAGGTTGGGGAGAGATGCCCAGTGATGATGGCATTCAGACTGGGTTCAGGAGAAAATTCAGGGTCAGCTTGACGTTGTCTTTCTGTGAACTCCAGCATCTCACTATCCCACAATATGCTTCCTGCTGTAACTGGTCCTCCTCTCACATCTGTGTTTGCCCCAATGTACTACAGCACTCTCAAGGCATTGTAACCCCTCAGAGAGATACCTAAAGCACCTCCTGCCTGCCAAACCTCCTTTTCTGTGTGCACTCACCCTGTCCATGCAGCTCCATGTGTGCAGACATCTGCCTTGGACAGCACTTCAGCCTCTTCAAACATCAGGGGAGAAAGCAAGCTGTTTCCAAACTATCCATCCACCTCAGCCAACTCAAACAGTGAGGAAGTTTATTCTCCACTTTATAAGCTGGAAGGATGGTTGGAATTCTTTCTTGCAGAATCCATCTGCTGGAGAGCCCTCACAGGGGACTCTGGCTTGCCCAAATCGACTCCAGGGGGCAAGGGGAGATGCCTCTGACAAATGCTATGGGGTTTTTGTGTGGCATGGGTTGCTACTGAAAACAGAATTGGCAGCTCCAGAGCTTAATCACACAATGTCCCACACTGAACTTGTTTAGTTCTATGGATTTACTGGGGTTTTGTTTACAAGTAAAAGGCTGTGGGAACATAGCACAGCAAATGGCATGTGAAGATATTTCTTCTCCCACGGGAACACAATTTGCATGTACATCTGTCTGTTTGGACAGTGACTGTTGAATGTAAACCCAAATTCATCTCTGCTTCCACATCAGAGGATCTGAATATGATGCACCTCTGGAAAAGCACTCTGTAAGGTTTCCTGAGAGGCAGCAAATGTGTGAGAAAGGTACATGGAAAGAGGAGATTATCAGCCAACAAACCTTGGGAAGGCTGGTATAGAGATTGTGAACCAATATTTAAATAGGTGATTCTCACCTCAGTTTTATCCATATATCTCAAATGTCAGATGAAAATTTTGTGGCCTGATTGTCAAGATATAATAGAGGCATTGCAAGCAAATTAATTATTTAAAAAGAAAGGAGAAAAATTAGTTATTTGACTGAAGCACTAATGGAAATTTTAAGTATTAATAAATTAATATTTACAATTGAAGTTGGTTAGTGTTTGATAAGTAAACAATCAGAGTAATACAAAGCAATTTCTTTTGTTTACTCCTAAAGTTAAAATTATAAGTCCTTCAAAATTGCTTGAACAAATTCTGATGTTTCTTTTCTGGTTTAGATTACAGACTTGAAAGAAATTCCAGCTATGACAAATTTAAAATGGATATACTGAGAAGGTATAAAAGTAAATGCACACAGATGAGTGCAGTGATCCGTTGTTTAATTAAACAAACACCTCATTTTGGGATATGTGAATTCTTGATAATAGTTCCCTGTAGTCTGCTGCTGCTCTCAGGTTTCCCAGCGCACACTGTCTGTCCCACTGCACTGACATCTGCTGCAAGTCAAGCAAGCATTGGTTTGCACAGGTGACAATTTTCCAGGCTTTATTTTGCATCTAGCTTCTTTCAAACACTCAGCATGCACATGAATATAATGAGAGGGTAACAAAATATTTTTTACGCCATTGGTGTTTAAATCCAGCGTTTTCTCTCCAAACTCCTGGGCATCCATTGCCTATTTCAGAAAATGCCCCACATTCCATAGTACATTCAGGAGCAAAGCTCCATTGATTACACAAACAGCAAGCAAGAGTGCTGGCTTTCAGAGGAAGCTGTTACAATATGAATGGAATAATAAAATATTCCTTCAGCCAAAGGAAGAAAGAGAAGGACTTGGCACCCCACCGAGATGATGCAGCATTGCCAGTGTGGTTTCTTCAGACAACTAATGACATTGTCTGGCTGCCTCTCAGACCTCTTTAAACAGTTTATTTAACCCTTTGACCAATTTCAACCAAACTCTGTGGGAAAGCAGAGCTCCTCAAGAAATGAAAGCCACTACAAGTTTAGTGTGTACAGGGACAAGGAAGACTGAAGCATTTGCACTTTTCAGGGGAAGGATGCTGTATGAGCATGGTAACTCGGCAGGACAGAGGTATCATGGGGCCACTTGCCTGACTCCTGCTCTGGGAATGTGGGGAGAGAGAAAGATTGTGTGGAAGGAAACCAGGAGCTTTGCAATTCAACAATCCTTTGGAGCACATACAGAGATGAGCTGCAGTTACTGTGGTCAGAGTGGCCATAGAAAGGGCAGTACTCACTAAGAAACCCAAATTCCTTCATTGGAATGAACAGAATCCACCACTCTCAGTGGACAACTTTCTTAATCCAGTGGCTGGATTTTCAGTGAACAGGTAAAGAATCATGTTTCATGGCCATGGCCATTGGCTTCACTGGTAGATCTGGAGCACATCTGCATTCTGGGGTAATTGGAATAGGTGATAAAGATGACTCAAGACAAGCTGAGTACTGCCATACTTTAGAAAGAGCACTGGTACACAGTACACATGGCTCTTTTTTGAAGCCATATTCTGTATTGTGCTACAAGTGAACTTGGGGAATCCAGGATGGCTGGAATCTACATCTCAACAATGAGGTACCTCGTTGAGGCATCCAGATACAATGACACCTTGCAACCTATAGCACTGGGACAAAATGCAGACTGGCTGTTTCTCTGGATGTTGGATAAGAAGGTGAAGTCCAGGGAGCATTTGGAGTCCTCTTTGGAAAGGGTAGGAAGAGCAGATCCCCTGTTTACCCTTTCTCTGGTGCCTACCCCAGAGGTTGAGGTTGTCTTTGTCTCTGGCAGCTGTGCTCACCTGGGCTTGGTTGGACATGTGGGCAGCTGGCTTACCTGCAGCAGGATCTGTCAGCCTTCTGATTTCTGGTTCTCAGGGATGTGTGCTTGCTGCTGGAGGCAGATGCAGAGCTGTTGAGAGCAGAAGCAGTGCAGGCAACCCGAATCACATTCTTCCAGTTCAGTTTCTCAGCAGAGCACTTATTCCAGGGCTGTACTTCCACTTGATGGATTACCCCTGCCATTGTGGGGCTGACATCTTACAAAGGAGTCCTGCTTGGTCCCTTATCATGGGAGCATGAGGAATGATCATTCCCCAGCGACACCCATCGATAACAGTGAATAATAGCCAGGAAGGGAGGCAGACGATAGTGACAGTAGGAACATGCTCAAGAGAGGTGCTGTAACTCTTGGGACAGGACTCTTCTGCAGAGGAGGAGGAGAGCTTGCAGGGTGGACGGGAGGGGGGGTCCTGTCACTGTTGATGCACTCTAGAGCTCAGCAGTTGGAGAAAAGCATTCGCTAAGATCGGTCAAAGCTCAGAAAGAAAAAAAAGCAAAGAGGGGAAAGGATGAAGTGAAAAGAGCTGGGAGCCACACTGGAGAGCATAGAAACAGCCTGGTGACCTCTGATGTATAAGGGATGAAGAAAACAGACTGTAATTGACAATGTGGACCATCTGGGTGATCATCTTCTGGATTTCAGCTGTTCCGGTAGGTGCTCAGAGCTATTTATTGCCATTTGCATGGAAACACATGTTTGAATAATTGCACCTCTATTCCATGTAGTTGTGGTGTGTCTGTTTAAAAAGATCTGTGCAAAACCTGGGACTTTTTTTATTTTACTCTTGCTTCTGCTGCTTCCTGCACTAATTGACAGTGGACAGATAAGTAGATGCTGTATGCCTCAGTTTCTCCACCTGTATAAAGCCAACAGTGTTACTAACCTCCTTTGGTAAATATACCAGGTTCTGTGACAAAGGGGAAAAGATTTGGCACCATTTAGAGAAGCTTTACTGGTTTACACCAGCAGTCAAACCCCTGAGGGACTATGCCCACCTTTAGCAGTGCCTTTCTGGACTCAGAATGAGGGAATGTTAAGGAATGTTTAACCCATAAAGTTTGGTTTCTTTTTTTTAGCTTTATCACTTTACCAAGAATTTACGTGGCAGATTGTCACTGTTGAGCTCTGGGAGCTCAGATTGGTCAGGAAGGTCAGCAGAACCTCAGCTGTGATCTCTAGTGCTGCTCAGCTCATTCAGATTTTGAAGGCATCTGAAACAAAGAGTGAAATATGTACAGCTTGGGTGTGGGAAGTTAGGAAAAGATGAAATCACTGTTTCATTGCAACTAATGGAAAGATCTATTTATTTGTCCCATCAAGGGATTTGGTTCCAACTCTGAGAAACCCAGAGCTCTGCCTAGACATTTTAATTGCAGAATGAATGCAGTCTGCAAACTTTTTCCATTTTGATCATCTTCAACAATAAAAATAGTGACTGTGAGGGTTTTCTTGTAACTTTGGTTTCTTATTTAGCAAAATGCCTAAAGGACTCTCTGTAAATAGATGTCATTGCTCAGGGTGTCACCAAGACCACCTCCTTCTATTTGTTCTTCTAGTCTTTCAAAAGACATACTTCAATTCTGCCAGGCAACCTTTTTTAAAATCCTTTCATTAAACTAAACCCACTTACTTTCAAATGAAATGGCTGTGAATTCTTTGGCTGCAAATATAAATAATAAGTAGTGTCTAGATCCATTCATTTCACAGTTTAAAAACCGTAGTTGGCTGTTGCTATCAATATTACAAACCAGCTTTCTGCCTGCTCTGGACCTGTAGTTATCACAGCTATTTCTGTTTGGAATAGGTTTTGTACCTTGTCTTCAAACAAAATACGAGGATGTCGTGCCCTGTCCCGATTTCAGCTGGGATAAGATTAATTATCTTTTTAGTGGCCAGTAAAGTGTTAAGGACATCAAAACGGTTTCGGGGAACTGTTTAGGAAGAGACATAGAAACCGCACGTAGAGGAGCCCCTTTTCCTCCTCGATTTCAGGCTGCGGGGGCAGGCTGTTTCCTCCCACTTGTGGATGGTAAACACGGGTGAGATTGAGCACAGCTGGCAGCAGAGCGGGGTTATCTGGCCGTGGTACGGGAAGCAGATTTCCCATCGCTCAGCAAACACCCGCACACTCGCACCCAGCCGGTGCCGGCAGATGCCAGTGTTGGCAGACTGACCGAGGGACAGCACTTGTGGAAAACAAGAACCTGGAGGCTCTATGCTCTCCTTGGGTTTATAATCTTGTTACCTGCATATCTACTGCTAGGCAGTAGTATCTAGCTGATCAGGATAGGGTGGACATCACTTCATGGGGTAAAACAGTAATTGTAAGGCGTTAAAATAATGCCACGTTCCTGCTTGAACAACCCCTTTTATGTAAGGAACTAATGCTGTATCAGATCATTAGGGTGGTCTCCACAGGAGAGTGTGCTAAAAGCAGGTGGCCTCATTCTAGCCATACAGAAATAACACAGACTTTGAATCTTTCTGAAACAAAACCTCTTTTAGGACCTATCTTTCTTAAAAGAGTGCCCACATAATGTAGAGGTTTATTTAAGGTGAAGTATTCTCCCGTTTCTGAGATCATTGATATAATGCCCAGCATTTATTTTCACATATGTTCAATATTATTTTAACAACCCACATGCAAACCAGACTGGTTGTGTTGGCCACTTCAAATGCTCACCACGAATATTGATTTTAAACATATTTTCAAGGCAACTTTGGACAGAGATATTACAGTAGAGTATCCTATGGGGCTTAACTGCTGTACTTGTGAAATCTGAAAATGTACTAAACTGCTTTACTATTGGGAATCAAATAGATAAAAATACAGAGTGGTAAATAATGCATGCTTAAAAAAAATCTGTCAGTATTTAGAAATTATAAAATTCAGCCTTCAGCTAACAACTAAAACCGGTAAATGCAATTACATCTCTTTAGACATGTTACTCCAGTCAGACAGCTCAAAGATTAAGTGAATTTTAAAGTACTTTTTTCCAAATATCATATGGATTAAAAAGGTATCTAAATCCTGGCATCAGAGGTTAGTTTATTTCATCTGAATTCTTTGCATGCATGATTCCAGAAAATTAATTATATTGTGCAAAACCAAGTTTCTAGTTTATTTATTTCACGATGCAAAGACACGGGAGAGAGATGCTGGAGTTAAACACACCAGACCAATTAGATGAGGTATGATACACTGCTGAAAAGATCAAACTTTGTTCAGAAATACATTACCCAGAAAATTTCCAGCCAAAATAATGGGAATATGGTCTCTGATGTCTGTTAGGATAAAATTTAATTGTAGTAAAGTAATAGATCTCATTACAAGGTTTTCGGGATCATTCTCTATCTCAAATCTAATCTGAAAGTGATTGGCAATGCGACAAGACTGATTAGGTTAAGTATGATGCTGCCATGTTAACTTTCCCTGAACAAAGGACATAAAAAAATTCTATCTGATACTTTTCAGCTAATAGATCTTGATGACTGGTTTTTAATCTTTTTAGTATGTGTATATATGCGAATGCATATATATATATATATANAACTACCGGAACCGTGCTCTGAAAATAATTTTACCATGATTTTTAATATGTGTTATTTTAATGGTCTGTAGATTTTGTTTTGCTCACTCATTTTTGTCCAGCTACATAAAACATAAACACACACTTAAATGCTACATAAGGATTCAGTGAACACTAACATCTTCACACTGTTTCATGAGGAAGGAGGATGGGAAGATGAGAAAATTACCTTAGGACAAATTACTGTCTAGGTTCTCATGAAAATCTGGGTGAGATTCTGCTTTCAGATGAGCTCCTGCAGCTGGTCAGTAGCAGTGAAACAGGCTTGGGTGGTCTGCAACCAGTAAGCATATTTGCATCATTTGTTCCCAGGAAAATAACCTGTCAAGTCTGTGGTTTAAGATTGCCAGTGGTGAGTAATTAATTCTCTCTTACTCTAGGAGGCTCCAGCCATGTCCTGGATGTTTCTGCAATCTTTTGGAAAAGCATCCTGCTCATATACTTAATTTAGCAAAATAACATATTTTTCTCAGTATCAGTAATGTGAGCAAAAGGGAGAAGACAGAAACTCAGTCTGTGCTTGCCTGCTGCTACTATAAAAATGCAGGCTTAATTAGGAAAATTGACTGTATTTCAAGGAAATATTGACCTCAAACAGTTGATAGATTTGTAATGGGGAATGTGAGCATAAAAACAGTAAGTTCTGTTGAGGTGATAAAAGTTTTAAGAGGAAAACTTATATCTGCTGATTCCACTGCTTTTAAAATTTGTAGATCAAAGCTGTTCCGCCTGTCTGTGACCTTCTGAGTGTCCTGAAAAGGGAAGAGGAAAAGTGTATAGAGACCCTCTCTTTGGAGGCAAAGAACAGAACAACTGAAAACGATCATCTCCCAAGCTCAGGTAAAGGCTGAATGATTATACATGATAAAAGCTGCTCTCAGATGAGCTGGGTGGCATCAAACCCAGATACCCCATATCCCTTCCCATAGGATATATGCACTTTTTATGCATCTCTCATTTAGGAGCAGAAAAACAAGTAAGGTTTATTATAAGGATTTGAGAGTGGGGTTTTGACTTCACTGGATCAGCAAGAGTTGTAGAAGCCTTCTAATCCAGTTGCTCAACTGAAGTTTTTAAGACCAGGGAACACACCAGCAACCAAATCTTGCAAATTGCAACCATCTCTTTTTGGACAAGGATAATTTATAAAGTCATCATGTGCAAATTTACTTAACTGTATTTGCCTTAAAAATCAATGAAGACAAGCAGTCAATATTTAAATCACATGGCCTGAAAGTCCTCGCTGCCTCTTCCTTGCTCTTACTTACTGGCACATAACAGAATTCTTGAACTTGTTGAGGATTTATCATCACCTGAAGGAGTTTTGTGGCCTGGGAAGGTTTTGTGGTGCTGAGTCCTCATAACATAGACAGCTTTCCTTTCACAGCTGAACAAGTGTGTTCATGTGCACGGGGTCTCAGAGAGATAACTCCACGCAATTATTAAAACTTGCCTATGAACTGAGCGTTAGTTTCCCCAGGCAGCAGCTGGGTCAGCATCTCACAGAAAGCACTGGATGAAGTTAAGTTGTGATTATTTTTTGTGCATTACCAGTCATCACCACTAAGGATGGGGTTTTGTCACGCACAGCATCTCACAGACTGAACTGCTTCTGGGTGACTTTTGTGGCCTGTGACACGAAGAGGTCCTCACCAGTGTGAAAAGTAAAGGAGCTCCCATAAGATGTGCTGGTGGCGGGGGGGGTGTGTCCTGGCCAGAGATAAGCTGACATGTGGAGCTAGGGTTGAGTTTTTTTCTTAGTTTCAAAGCATTCCTTTTAAGCAGAGACAAGTTGGAGACACAAAACTGTTTCATTGTGACGTGGCCCAAAGGCAGGACCCAGAAGGAAGATCTATTGGCTGTTTTCTTAGAATGCCTAGTATTTTTCTCTGTCTCTGTTTTATCCCTCTGAGCCCTGCAGATTGATGAGTGAGAGCACAGCTTCACAGCACGATGCCCCCGTAGCAGTGGCAGGGTAACATATGACAAGCTTCCAGATACTCCACCAAAGTTTGATGATATGACTACATCATTATTGTTTGTCTTCTTCAGCAAAGAAGAGGGTGGTTTGTTAACCTATCTATTTTTCTGCTTCGATCCTGTGATGTCTTTAATGTTGAGCTCTGTATTTCCTTTGCACCAGAGCTTCAGAGATGCAGACAAGTTAAACTTCACAGGATTGTGCAGGAATGGACCAGCATTAGCAGGCAGCACCATTTTACAGATGGTCTTGTTTTATCTCAGTCAAATACTACCTCCTCATCAGTGACTTAATCCAATTTTAAGTTGGATCCACATCTTAAAATTCCCCCAAGAACTTTTATTACTAGAAAATTTTAAACAGGATAATTCTATCTAAAATTCTACTAAATCCTAAGAGAGGCTTGTTACCTTGGTAAATTAGGGAGTAATGTTTTTATTCTTGGAAATAACACATCTGAAAATACCTTCAGACTTTAAGTATCTGCCTGTCTGAAGTCAATGTGCAGAAAATCCCATACAAAGACTCCAGTTTGAAGAAGGGAGAAACAAAGCTCTGGGGACTCAATGTATGCCCTTTGTGGGTCATGCAGGGAGGGAAAAAGACAGCTTTGCAGGGTGTGGGTCACCTTCTATACCCTGTCTTTCCTGCACTCACCCCAGAAACTTTGACTGATGCCAGCAGGAGGAAGGATAAACAGTAGTCAAGCTCCCACTATGCCATCTCTGCCGCAGTGCTGACATCTCTGTGAAGATGGCACGAACACATTAATTGCTGCTGAATCAGGCACAAAGTGTGAGCAGTGAATGTTTCTTATCCTCCTACAGTATAAGGGAAAAGGGACTCTGTCCTTGTGATAACATCAACTTGGGAAAGGGAGCAGTGTAACATTGAAGTAACCCAAATCACAGTTATGGTCTTTTCTGTGCATGACTAAAGACATGTCTCTTGGGAGCAGGGCAGGGAAGTTATTGGAGATCTGGGACCTCTGATCATGGTGACACTGTGTATTGCTGGTGGGGGAATGCTATGTTTGCTAGTTGACAGAGATCTCAAAGAGCACAGGGATGTCAGGGAGATGTTTCTGTGCTCTGCCCTCACCCCAAAGCTCTTTAGATAGATACGAGTGGGTGGCACCAGCTTTGGTCCACAAGGAATGGCAAGAAGCCGACCCGCAGGAGGAATAGTTCAGCTGCTGTTTTCTTTCTTCTCCTGGATGGAAACCATCTCAACATCATAATTTTGCCATGTTTTTCTGTGCACTGTGTCTGATTTGAGGGCTTTATGCCAGTGGCATAGTCATGAAGGCTTGATAACGCAAACAATAGAGCATGTCAAGGCATAAATATCACCCAAGGTTATGTTTTGTTTGCCATTAAACTATTGTTTTGAAGTAAATGGTTACCAAGTCCTATAAATATTGGCACAGGGAGGACACCAGAGCTGAGGTGAACAGCTCTGTATTTTCAGGCACTGAGACTATCGTGCAGGAGGAAATCAATACATTTCTAGAAATGTAAATATTTTCATCAGGCTAATGGGAGGTTGGCCTTATAAAGCGTGAAGTGTTCAAGGAGAGTGCTTGGTCAGTACTTCCTCTCCTTAGTTTTCAGGGCAGATGGCACACATCTGGATACACCAGGAATAGGGTGGTGCTAGCATGCTCCAGTGGCCTTTTTTTTCTCCTCATCTTGTTACAAAACCCACAAAGAAGGCTGTGTTAAAAACAATCATTGTATTTTTTTTCCTGTTTACGACAGTGTGTGACTGAAAGTGAAAGCTTTAGAAAGACTGAAAGCAAGCTAAAAAATTCACATCTTGTTTCCTTCATCTTTCCAGGGCCATTCAATAGTTATCAGAAAACAGATGGGTAGCCAAGGACCTGATGCAAAGTTCACAATGACTCAGGTTGCTCCTTTTGACCCAGGTTGCTCTTTTTGTATCTAGGAGAGACCATTGGAGTCAAGGACCAGAAAGGGACAGGTCTGAAGCTTGCTGGTGTTGGTTTGAAGCAAACAGGACCTGTTCTGTCCTATCCAGGTCTCAACACATCTCAGCAGGACTCGCTCTGTTTCATCCAGCTTGCTTTTCAGATTACTGAGCATCTTTGTTCCTATAGCTGCCTTGGTCCTCAGGAGATGTTGCATGATGTTGCATTGCTTGGAGATGTTTCACAGTGTTTCATTGTTGGAAGAAGCTTCACAGTGTCGTGTCACTGAGAGACACTGTATGGTATTTCATTGTTGCCCCCTTAGGCAGATGTGCTGGAATGTGGGATAACATGAGCTGCTGGCCTTCATCCACTGTGGGACAGACTGTCAACGCTCACTGCCCTGAATTCTTCCAGATGCTGACTGGGAAAAAAGGTAACACTAAAATTATGTTTTTCCTGCCCAGGTGTTTTTTGTTACACAGTTACTTATGAAACACTTTATTTTTTAATTTATTTACAAAGTTGCCACTGTCAGGTCTGAACGTGAATTTTGTCCCTTCTTTTAAAGAATGATGCTTACTTAGCAGCTCTGTCTCCAACACTGAACTAGACCTTGAAAAGCCTGGAATTAAAGCAGTAAGAGGTATTTATTTTCTTAGCCAGGTGGAAAAAAGTGCAGGAAATAAATGCCATCCTGAAAGGCATGGTTTCTTAAGGGAAGGAGTTTTCTCCACTTGGGCTGTTTATTTCAGTGTTTCCACTTTCAATAACTCCTGCTGCCAGTGGCTGAACTAAGTTGAGCTTGATAGGGACAAAACTTCACACAGCATTAAGTTCACACAAGTTCTGGCAAAACATCCAGTCAGGTGGGCAGAAAATATCCTTTTTTGCCTCCATCAAGAGGAAATCTGCACTGGGAGTTTATTCTTTGGTTGTGACAGGCTCTACACAAGTGGCACAAACTCATGGAAACTCAGGTTTAATGGCTCACCAAACAACTCACTCAAACTGAGATGAGCTCAAGCAGTGCTTGTTGTCCTTTTTCTGAAACTTAAGATAGAAATGAAGTGAAATTTATTGCCAGGAGGCTACAGTAATCATGAGCTATTAAGTAACCCTGCTTTCTGTTCATTTCTACTTTTCAGTAATGCATAAGAAATGTGCTTACATTTCTCTATAGCGAGTTAATGATTCAAATCAGAAGAGAGTTTTGCTTTCTTCAGTTAGAGGGCACAGATTAATGAGGTCCAGTACTTACAGAAAAGCAGACAAATTCATTTTATGAAGGGAGGAACAGGAGACAAAGTATTAGATTGTCTAATAAAGATGAGATAACTCAGAGAAGAAGCACTTAGTGCTCTTTAAATAAAATAGACATGAGATGCTCAGATTAAAATTAATACTCTGCTACTTTCTGTACAAACGAACAGTATCTGCCCATTGAGCCCTATAATCTGTTTTAAAGACAGAGGATAAACTACACAAAGGCACAGGATTTCTTCGCTGAAGAAATCATCCATCTGACATCGGCTTGCAAATCTTTAACACAGTGATACCAGACCTTAAATGAAAAGCCAGCTGGTACAGCCACTAGAGGGAACTGCTCCCTGCCTCTGGTCTTCCCACCGTGCAGGAAAGCAGGAGTTTGTACATCCAAAGGTCATAATTACCTCTCAAATGTTCACTAAGTTATCCTGGAGATAGTCTAACAGCTTAAACTTTAGTTGCCCTCCTTATCGAGAAGCTGAGAGCTGAACCGCTTCTGATAAACAATAATCAGAGTGACAGCTTTCAAAACAAAACGCCAAGACATGGTCCATCAGCATTTGCAGCTTATTTTGGTCTCTGCCTCTGGTATTTGGGTTAAAGTCAGCAATAGTTTATCCTCATTCTCATGGCCACATTCTTCTTTGACTTTATACTGCGGTTGGCTTATGACTCCTGTGTTTAATTACTGCTACAGTCATTGCCCTGTTTGAAGCAATTTTGAAAAAGAAAAACAAGGATCCCCTTGCTTCAAAAAAAAAGCAAAAGTTTTCTCTCCCCACCACTTCCAAAGCAGATGGGCAGCCACAAATGCCAAAGGCCCATACATTAAGACATGCAGATGTGTCTGAGCTCTGCCCAAACCCTGGTCTCCATGCTGTTGAGCTTTCTGCTGACATCTAGACTTTCATCGGCAGCCCAGACTCTCTGGTCCCTTCATACATAACAGACCAAAAAACCAAAATTATATGGAACCAAGTAATGTAACTGAAGTTCACATCTAGACCTCCACGTTGTGTCTCAGGCAAGAAATGAAGGAAGGTGTGACAATCATGAGGACTCAGAGGCAGAAGAGAAGACAACATCTGCTGGCTCCAGTTCCACAGCTCCAGTCTTTAGCTAGAGTTCCCCCTTGCCTAGGCAACTGCAAAAGCCTCCAAGATACCAGTGAACACCAATCCTTGGACAGACTGCAGGCCCCAAGTCTGCTCCAAGTGGGCATGCAGTTTCCCCAGCGTGTGTATTACTCAAAAGCAAGGAGCACTGTTAAAATTTTTCTCATGTCCATCCATATGACATGCACAGCATAATCTCCCGTGCATTGCATATAATGCAATCACGTGTGCATAACAACAAGAACTTCACCTCTTCTTGTCTTATCTGCTTGGACAGCCCCAGGCAAAAAACAGTGACAGGCATGTTTACAAGCACAATGCTCTGCCCTGAGTTAAGTATGTGTATCTTAATAATTGATGCTGAAGTGGAAAATCTGCCATCACACCACTCCCTTGTTGAGTGCCAAGGCAGGCTGGGAAGAACTTTTGGGGAGAGCTGTTTTCTTCCTGTTGCTGCACTGCAGAAAGGCATAGAAAACCTGGCTTTTAAAGCAAGCCCGGCCCTTTCAAAGATGCTAAGCTAGAACAAGATGTTCAAAAAAGCATCAGAACAATGGTGTGATACTGACACACCCAGAGCTCTTCCCACTCAGAGTTCTCAGGGCGTTTTCTGTGCCTTGCAGGTTAACAGAGGTGAGTTGAGATCAAGTACAGCCATGCCGTCAGGTCACCAGCATTAGCCCAGAGGTAGCAGGAATCCTGACTCTGTCCCAGAGGGCTCCAAAGAGCATAAACAATTGCCCCTTTAAACTGCATATACATCTCCCTCTGTTCCCTCAACACTGTGGGTTTGTTTTGCAAGAGCTAGGTGTCCTAGAGTCCTCATAGCTAAATGTGTGGCAAAAAATAGACTTTTATGGTGTCTTCTGGCAAGGCTTGTACTAAGAAAGTCTGCTAATTTCATGTCCCCTCTGAGTCCCTGATAGCATTATGATCACTGCAACAAAGCCAGGAATTCACTCCATGTTTCAAAAGTATGGCTCTTACCTGACAGATCAATGTGATTAGGACAGTGGGCAGTGGTTTTACTTCTTTGTAAAAGTTTCTCTTCAGCATACAACCTACATGCCTGTTAGGGTTATTTTCTTCTAATTAGATTGTAATGTGTGTAGAGCAGGACATCCCCCTTCCACTTTAGTGCTAAATATTAATATGGACAAGTTCAAAACTATCCTCTTCAATCATGTGCAGCTTGCTGGGGATCCATCTCACTAAGCTTTATGAGTCTAAAGGTCAGCAGAAGTGGGTCAGACAAACTGCCTTCTGCAGATATCTGTCCAAAAAAATCAGCTGAATTCTGCAAATGCCTATTTTTCTCCAAAGACAGACATGAGGGACACAGTTGGACTCAAGTGTTGAGCTTTCAGAAGTTGAACTTAAGTGAGAGTAATATCACCCTAGCCCTTAATTTGCATGTAAGCAAGGAAATCAACGGTGTAAAATAATGTTCAGCCTTGGCTACATGGAAAAGCCTTTGAGTTTTCCTTTAAATCTCACCAAAAGTCTGTGACCATCTACAGTTTCATATTCTCTTCAGAGCATGACAAACCACAGTAAGGAGGTGGGAGCATTCAGAAAAGTATCAGGTTTACATGCAGTACTAATCTGTGATTGAACAAGTCATGTGTTTGCTGATCTTGGAATAGTGGCCAAGAAACACCAGATGTACTGAACAGTATTATTTATGTTGCAATTAATAAAAACACATCCATCACAGTCATCCCTGAGTGGGCAAACAATATTATGACCCACACAACTACACTGGACAAGTATCAACAGAATTAGCTCAGCTGCATTTTGCTTCCAGCTATGCAGATTGCACTGCCTGGGGGAATATATTCTTCTGGCTCCTGGAGCAACCCTACATGATGGTGACATACTGAGGACCCCCGAGGAGAAAAAAAATACAATTGAAAATGGTCATATCTTGTTCTGTCTTTTTTTTTTTAATTGTCGCCACACAGGTTTTGTCTACAGAAACTGTACAAGTGAGGGCTGGTCAGACCCATACCCAAGACCTGATATCGCTTGTGGCTACAATGTCAATGACACAACCAACGAGGCAAGAGTGAGTCTGAGTACCCTGGACCACAGATCTGCTGCTTTGGGGCCCTGGGGGAGGAACACATTAGGAGAGATTGAATGATGTTGTGATTTAACCCAGGTGGGGTTATTGCTATCAGTGGTTTTCAGCATGAATACTTCCTGCAAATGATCAGAATAGGTTGCTCAGGGTAAAATTTCTGTAGCTGATTTTACAAGAAAGATTATTCATTAAATAGGAGGAGACACCTTTGTCTTAGTATGGAGTGGTCTCTACCAGATAGACAAAGGTAAAGATTTGATTATATGTTCCCCTGCAGCGTTCCTATTTCATGACTCTGAAGACCATGTACACCATTGGATACTGCACCTCCCTTGTGACACTGGCAATAGCCTTAATGGTCCTGGTCTCTTTTAGGTAAGGAGAAGCATCTCTGGTTTGTGTTTGGCCAGGACTTTTGGTCATCTTAGCTGATACGAATCCTTCTCTTGACTTTCAGGGCAAGTGAAAAATTGAAGTATTCCTGAAAACCTTCACAGAAATCAGTGAAAAAATTATCTCTGAATCTTGCCTCCCAGGAAATGTCAGGGCTGCTCATTATATTGTCGTCTCCTGTTTTTTTTTCAAAATATAGCTGGATGCATGTTGCAGATGGCATTTGCACCAACTCCCTGTTGAGGTCTTCCCATGACTTCAGTGTTCCTTGGGCAGAGTGTCTTTGCTGCTCTTTTCCCCACTTCAGACTGTGGCTAAAACTTTGCTAAATGTCACTGCACTGACTTCTGGCAAGGTGTTTCAGGTTTCTATCAGCAATCTGACAGTCGTCCTATCTTCACACATTCCTGTAACCTGGAATTTGTACTGTGCTGCTTACTCAGTGAAATTTATTTCCCTTACAATAAGAGCCAGGGCAGCATCTCTGGGTAGAAGGAAAACAAACTACTTTGCAAATTTATATTCAGGCTGCATGGCCTCCAGACACACATTATGTGGAGATTTAATACAGAAAACATTTCAGGCACAAGTGAACTGTGCTGGGAGAATAAATAAATTCATCCAGGTGTGAATAAACACCTCGGGTTCATTTTACTCCAGGAAGGAGGAAGGGAGGCTAGAACAAGCATATTGGCGTGAAATCACAATTTTTCTGGCAACATTCAGCTTCTTTTAGTACCTGAGTGGAGCAGATGTGATTGCAGCATTTAGGGTCTTGTCTAGGACATCACTCTTGGGAGATGTATTAGTCTTCCTTTAACAGACAGAACAACAGTGTTCATTTGTCTTTTTAGCACTAAGAATTGAAACCTGCTGTTTACAGTCACAGGCTCCCCACACTCGCAAGGAATGTCACTTCACAGGATCTCCCTCTTTTTTTTACAGAAGACTTCGCTGTACAAGGAACTATATCCATATGCATCTCTTCACATCTTTCATCTTGCGAGCCTCATCCAACTTCATCAAGGATGCTGTTTTGTTTTCCTCTGAAGACACAAATTACTGTGGGGAATACACGGTAACCCTTTGCCTTCCAGCTTGCTCCACCCCTCAGTTTCCCATCAGAATCTTAGCAGGATCTAGCATGCAGGGAAGGAAATCCCCATGTCAGCTTTATATTCATCATGAGGGGTTATGGGAGAGGAGAGGTATGCTCTGCCCCTTCTCCAAGTACACACTTGTCCTGGTTTTGGAC
>VYZS01065466.1:1769-13343 GCA_013400695.1 Neodrepanis coruscans
CTTTGCCATAACCTTTATAGGGAAAACATTTTATGTGCAGAGTGGGAAGGACCAGGGTGATCTGTCAATGATCAGCTTTGGAGGTGGTACTACCATCCCTCTGCCTATTCTCCACAGATATCCTCAGACACTATAGATGAAACACATAGACACACAGACACACAAACATATGGTGAAGGATTAGGACTTGCTGAGTCTAAAAGAGCAACAAAAAAACCCACCTGAATCTGTTCTTTCAAACAGAAGTTACACATCGTCATCCTATCTGCCTAACTTGGATCTGTATTTCAAGCACCAAATGAAAACTGTCTTTCTAAAGCAGGGGTCTACAGCAGCTACCTAGTCAGTGGAGCAGAGAAGACCCTTTGATAGTCTCTAAAGGTGTGTCCAAGAACTTGTTCTACTGAGCAAACCATAGACAAATAAATCTGGTAAATGCCCAGCTTCTTCTTCAAAGCACTAAGTGGAGCCAGGGACTGTTCTCTTTGAACATTGGAGGGAGATAACGGCTTGAAGTCCTAATGATGGGATTCAGGATGAAGACATCTCCATCTGCACAGATCTCTCTTAGTCAGTATTAGTGGTGACACAGAGGAATAGTAGGTTCCAATTCACTTATCCTTAGAGACCGTTCCAGATAAGAATGTGAGTCATGGCCAAAAGGAGCCAGTATCTCTCTCGTGGTTATAATGAGGACCTTGACTGACTAGTTGTGAAGGATATAGCTGTGGTGTAGGTCTCTGCCATCAGGGGAAATGAATCTCAGTTAAAGCCTTGGTTAGACAAACATAAATCTAGTCATGTCCTTGTAACCTGTGCTGTCAGCACAGTAGTCCTAACGCTATGAACATCTCTGACAGAGGAAAACTTTTAACAGCAGCTTCTGACTGCACTGTAAGAGTAAGCTCTGCACTGTGAGAGACATTCATTGCCCTTGTAGTACTGGGTGCTGAGGGAGCTGGTGCAGGTGCTCATCATACAATTCTCCATCATTTATCAGCAGTCATGGTTAAATGGGGAGGTCCCAGTTGATTTAGGTTAGCCTGTGTGATGCCCATTCCACAAGAAGATCCATGAGGAGGATACAGGAAACGACAAGCCTGTCAGCCTGACTTTGGTGTTGGGGCAGGTCATAGGGCATATCATCTTGAGTGCCACCACACGGCATGCTCAGGAGAAGCAGGGGATCAGGTCCAGCCATCAGGGGTTTAGAAAAGGCAAGTTCTGCTAGACCAACCTGACCTCCTTCTATGACAAGGTGACTTGCATAGTGGACGAGGGACAGGCTGTGGATGTTGACTTCCTGGAACTCAGTAAAGCTTCTGGTAACATTTCTCACAATATTCTTCTGCAGAAACTGGCTGCTCATGGCTTGGATGGGTGCTGTGCTAACTGAGTAAAGAACATGCTGATGTCTGGGCCCAGAGAGTGGTGCAGCTCAATTGCATCCACCTGGGTCTGGTCACTAGTAGTGTTCCCAGAAATCAGTGCTGGGGCCAGTAGGAGGGTTTGGGGAGACCTTATCTTTGTCTACCTGAAAGGAAATTGTAAACAGGTGGGGGTTGGTCTCTTCTTCCAGGTAATGAGTGACAGAACAAGAGTAAACAGTCTCCATTTGCAATAAGGGTGGTTTGGGTTGGATATTAGGAAAAATTGCTTCACTGAAAGGGTCATCAAGCACTAGAACAGGCTGCCCAGGGAAGTGGTGGTGTCACCATCCCTGAAAGTATTCAAAAGATGTGTAGATGTGGTTCTCAGAGTCAAAGTTTAATGCTGGACTTGTCAATGCTGGGTTAATAGTTGGGCTTGATGTTCTTTGAGGTTTTATATAACCAAATCTATGCTATGATTCTATGATACTCTTATGGCAGGTAGATGACCTGAGAGGCATGTGCAAGATGCTGCACAAAGCTAAGAGTTCTTAGATTATTTGGTGAATACCACAGCACAAGAGCTGTCACTTTATATCTGCTAAGCTTGCAAATATAACTGGAGGTGTAAAATGGCTTTGTGCCTTCACAGGACCATGCAGTTGGCCCAACACTGACACTACTATGGTGGGCTACCAGGCTGAAGTAATCCTTTTGATGCAGAAATCTGCTGCCTCCAATTCCTCGTAATTCCTATCATACCTCTCCCATGAGCCCTTATTACTTAAGTCACCACTGATCAACTCTATCCCTTTTTTCTCATCTCAGAGGTAAGACAACTCTCCCTGAGGAAGCTTGAAGGCCATCACTACTAACACCACCAAAGTGGGAGGCTCCTATGCTCACACTTATGCCTCTGATCATGGCATACAGAGACTTCTTCATCCTTATACAGTACACAATACTCTCAAATGTACAAATTACATGCATGTGTCTTTGCATTCTACCCAAAGGAACACTTAGGAACCTGTCCTTCCTTCTGGTGGGGCCCGTTCCCAAGCACACCTACAGGAAGGAACTGTAGATGTTTTTTCTGCAGGTGACAGATCTTCCCAGCTATTGCCTCTGAAACTGATCAATATAATTAAAATTCCAGCCTGTGTTTTTCTCCCTTGCTTTTCGTACTCTTTCTGTAACAATTTCCCTCTGTTTTTTGCCTCTGTGTCAACTTTCTTCCAAAACTGCATAGCTCTGCTTTCCCTCTGCCTCAGTCCTCCTCTTCACTGTACCCCAATACCAACCCACACAGATTCCCCCTCTTTCCTGATTCCTGCCTGGACTGTCTGACAAAGGTGGATAAAGGAGACATGGCTCTCCAAAAGACTCCATCCCTATGGCAACCACTGCTAAGGCTGTCATGGGGAGTCCAAGATTAGGAAACCAAATGTACTCGAGAGGAAAAGGCTGCATGATGAAGGGGACTTTGCATCCATGCTGGGATTGAAAGAAGCCTGATCACTCATACTAGACATATTTACCTGGACTCTTGGGGTGCTATTTTTAGGAGGGGAGGAGAAAAAAGAATGTTTCTGTCCAATGCTTCAATCCTAACATCTGAAGATTAAAAATGAGACAGATTGTATGTATGAATCTTTAAATGCATGAATATGTACACGAACATATCCTACATATGTATATGTACATAGGTATTACATATACATACATATCAACAGAGACAATTACACATACACAGACAGAGAAGCCAATGTGATCTAACAGGGAGATGGAAGTCCATTTCAAATGCAAATGTTTTCTGTACTTTTATTTTGTTTTAGTATGCTTGATGACCCTGCTTCATTTTTCCCATTTATGAATTTAAGGTGACAATAAAAATTAGCTCTTAAATTGCAATGCCCTTCTTTAAAATAATTGTGTGACTTACTTGCTGTGCAGTGTTGTTACTAGGATTGCTCTCATTTAACTATGCTACATTAAAAGCTAGTTGAAAAATTACAATTATTTTCCAGAGGAAAGTTGTCATTATTTAGGCTTTCTTTATTGTGAACATTTTAGTTAATAAACAAAACAAATCTGGGGTGGGGGAGGTGGCCAGAAAAAATAGATTAACTTTTGCCTTTTTTTAATCAATCTGGAAACTAGTCCATTTTTAACAGGAATTTAGTGTTTTGAAGGCCAACATTTTTAATCAAGGCAGTTTTGGGTTTTTTTTGTGCTGTTCGCATTTCTTTTTTAATCTACTAGAATGAAAATTTGTTGTGGAAACATCCAGTTTGGTCAAAATGTCACTCTATGGTCACCCCCTCCTCCCCCAGCTGGTTTGATGAAAAATTGTCAAGCAGCAATAGCTGTGTCACCTCTGATTTATCTATTTTTCTAGAGCTATTAGTATCAAGCAGCGGATGAAAAAGCACCACAATGGAGTGGCTGCTCCTGGAGAAGACAGCCTGGAGGGTCAGAAAATGTCACGGGTTCCCTGAGCAGTGTTGCCTTTTCTCACTCTTTCCCTGAGCAGTGGCAGAAGAGGTGCTCACAGCGTGATGAGGGTCACAGCGTGGTGAAGGCATCCCTAAAGATATGTGGAGGTGTGTGATGAGAGGAAGGGCTGGGCTGGGCAAAGTGGGGATGCAGGGTAGGCTGATGCCGGAGGGAGCTCTGGTCTGCCCAGAACCAGGGTTGCTATTGGGAACAACTAAGGGCTTGGCAGGGATGGTAAGGGCTAAGAGGTCACAGCCCTATTCACTCTTCTCAGCAACATTCAGAATTTACTTTCTCATGCAAACATAGCCATGGCTCTATTCCTGTCTCAGCTGTGTTTTGCCAACCAAGAGCATTGCAGGCAAAGGTCAGTGCAGTAAACTCTGGTCATTTTTGGAAGCAGAATGGCAGTGATATTAAAGGTCAAATGAAAATTATATGGCTACTTTTCCAGCAAAGCCTGTAGTCTCTTTCCATCCTGATAGCTAGTTCAGTGGGTCTTGTGCCCTGAGGAGCATTTTTCCTGCCTCATACAGAGTACTCACCCCGGCTTTTGCTGCTGGTGAACGTTAGATGGGAGAGCAAATTAAACTTGGTGGTAGCTGCCTTTCTGCATATAATGAAAGGTTCTTTATTACAAGGGAGCCTCAAAGAGTTTGCTACCTCCTGAGCATTGTTCCAACACTTTAATTAAAAAAATGTACATGGTTGAGAACGAAGTCTAATTGGGAAGCTATAAGAAAGCCTCAGTGCCCAGTTTCTCCTGGTTCTGCTTTCCCTCTTTATAGATTGACTAGAGATTATCAAAATGCTGACGAATCCAGTGCCATACTCTCCTGTTTTTGTTGCTGATGGTTACATATGGATGCTCAGATCCCTCTTCCTTTCCCCACCAGACTCCAATGATGTTCTCAAAACCCTAATGAAGCCCAGCTCATGGATCTCAGCAGGTATGGTTAAGCTGCTTGTGATATCCTAGTAGGTTGCCTAACACACCCTACCTGGGGCTCAAGTACCTGCCACATGACATGATTGCCCACAGGTTTTTGCCACACTCAGGGATAAGAATTTGGTCTGTTCACCAGCTACAGGAAGGCTGTGTTTCAGGGGTTTTTTGTTTTGNTTAGAGCCTGGGGGCTGTGCCCCACCTTTAGCTTATGCTGTCCATATTATCTGTACCTGGACAAGAGGACACGTTCATGATGCTGATGTTTTCATTAACTAAACATGCAAAAGACAGCTCTATTGGCCTTCAAATACAGGGCCANTCCAGTGCCATACTCTCCTGTTTTTGTTGCTGATGGTTACATATGGATGCTCAGATCCCTCTTCCTTTCCCCACCAGACTCCAATGATGTTCTCAAAACCCTAATGAAGCCCAGCTCATGGATCTCAGCAGGTATGGTTAAGCTGCTTGTGATATCCTAGTAGGTTGCCTAACACACCCTACCTGGGGCTCAAGTACCTGCCACATGACATGATTGCCCACAGGTTTTTGCCACACTCAGGGATAAGAATTTGGTCTGTTCACCAGCTACAGGAAGGCTGTGTTTCAGGGGTTTTTTGTTTTGCTTTGGGTTGTGTACAAGAAAACAGGAGACCTCAGCTCTTCCACCACCCTGAAATCCCTTTCAGGGTTCCTCAGTGACTCTCCCAAAGCTTGTCCCATGTAATATATTTAGTGGACTATTCCCCAGAAGTGAGATTTCATTCTTTTTCTGCCAAACCTGTTCAGCACCATGTCTAGCCTCTGTACCCCTTTAAATCAGAATGCAGTCAGGGACACATTCTCCCAGTTTGCAACACTCAATTACTCCTTCTGATATTTTATTTTTTTTGCCTGCAGCTTCAAATTACCTTCAAGGTGCACAGTGCAATTAGCTAAAAATACTTCCTGCTTCATTTTAAGTGCACTAAAACTCTAATGTACCTCCAGTGACAAGCAGTAAGGTGGAAACTGGTGCCCCAAATATTTCAAATTGATTAAAGCCCAGGATGACTCAATAAGCTTATACAGTTCTATTAATTATTAAATGTTATTAATTTTTTGTTAAAAAACCCTAAAACCTTCTTGAAGACACATTCTGTATGATGTTTCTGAAAAAACATACTTTCACTAAGGAGATTATAACTCTTTCTGAGTTAGTGAAAGATAAGACAAGAATTCCTTCATATAGTTGGAGCAGTTTGCTGAACAATCTGAAGAATTCGCATATCTTGGAAAATTTTCGTATCCCAGAATTTAGTCACTTATGCATATGACTTATGTCTGTGACTCATTTCACTGCAACAGCTGAGGTATTTATATGGTTCTAATTTGGAGTTGTGTCACATTTTTTGTTCCAAGCCTTTCTTGGTGGGAAATGCAGGTGATCAGTCAAATGTGATTGTTTAAAAAAGAATCAAAATCTTTTTGTCTGAAAATTTAAAAAGAAATGAAAAACAAAACAATTTTTTCTGAAAGCACTGAAAACAATTCACTGATTCCCATGATGTCTGGTTCATAAGATTACTTCAATGTACTTTGAAAAGGGTATTGAAACTAAATCCCAAATTCTATTTGCATCCAGTTAAGCCTGATCAGTCTCAGTCCTTCGGGTTTCTTGTTCATTGTCACCTCAGACAGCCTCTGCTTATGAAGTATTTCCCCTCGTGCTTGCAACTGTGCTGGCTTGGGAGTGCTATCATCCCCTGATCCACAGAACCTGAACAAAGAAAATTCAGCAAGTTTCTGACCAGTCTTATACGAATGACAAGATCATGTTAACCTAAGCCTTTATGCTCCTTCCTGTGCCTGAGAGCTAGGGATTAACCTGAGTGAGGGATGGTGGTAGAGTAGAGGTGGGATTGAGTACATGTCTCACCCACTTCCATGACTGTGAAGGAAGTCTGCTAGTGATGGTGAAGTCCAGGGAAAATATCAGAAAAATGTTGCCCATTTCTACAACCTTCTCTCCCTCTCCTGCTCTCACCAGGGCAAGAAAAACCTCCTGCCATCTCCAGAACAGCTCATGTCTGCAACTGATTCTTACACAATTTTGAGGAAAATCGAAGGTGTTCAGCCTATTGCCAAAGGGCACATTGTGAAGACAAATCTCAGAAAAACCCAATCCACCAGCCCCTTGATGCGGGTGTGCAAGTCCATTCAGTTGCTTCCTCTGAAGCAGAACTTAAGGAAGGCAGGTTTTGGCTGCTCCTCCCCCTTGGGAATACAGGAGACAGATTAAAGAGTAGCGGAAAAAAAGTTATTTCACAGTTAGTCTGCCCTGAACAAGAAAAGGTTCTTGACACCAACAAACTAATCAACGCTGAAAGCTTATGAGGTCAAGGTTTCCCTTCTCCTCCATTATTCTTTTGATTTTTTTCTGACTGGCTGGGACTCGATAGCTGCTCTGGCAAGTCTATAAATATAAAATCCTTTCTTGCCTTCCTCTGGAGCACACCAAAGACCATTTGAATACCTGCAGGGAGAAGTTAAAACTAAACAAAATCAAAGCAACTCATAAGAAACAGATTGTCCAGCCAATCTTCAAATGCTGACCATTCTGTAAGTCAGCCCCAAGAAGCTTGTCTCTGCTCAACAGAATTGGGAAAGGCAGTTCTCCCTCCTAAGAGCAATCCCTCTGGTTTCAGTGTTTTGCGTGCAGACTTATGGCCAGGAATGTTAATGCCAAATAACTGAGCTGGCCGAGCTGGCAACAGGGTGAGAGCTGTGCCTGAAGGAAGTGTCCTGGTGCCATCAGGGTTATACTCTGACCCTGTGGGCCTCTTTGGGCATCTTGGTGCATGTGCCTCCTCCCTTGTGGTGTCTTGGACAGCCACCAGTCCACAGCTGTAGGACTTTCTCTGACCTGATCACCAAGAAGAACCCAATCTCTGCAGAGTCTGAAAAGACAGATCCATTTCCCAGTGTAAACACTGACCGCTATCCTACAGAGCGCAAAATGCTCCTGAAGTCAAATGAAAAGTGTTTATACACCCTCTTGGTTTGGAGGTGAAATGGCAGAGGAATTGGGGAGATCTATGACTTGTGCTGCACTGGAAATGTCCAAAGTTCCTATCCCATGTTCTTTCCATTGCAGCACAAGGAACTTTAATCAGCTGTCTTTTCATGACAAAGGCAAGGTTTCTCCCTCCATCTTTCCTGTCCCTGGGGTCTCTGATGGGCTCTGTGCTCCTTCAGTGCTGTATTTGGCAGAATAGTAGAAAAGAAAAATGCTCCACTCCCTACCAAGGTCTGACAAACAGGAATCATAGCTGCAGCATAAGCTTCTCTGATGGATTCTGCCTCAGCAAAATGAAATTAAGATTTCAGCAAACAAGCTCCAATTCCGTGGTACCAGTAGAACAAATGACATCTGATAATTGCTAACTCCTTTTGCTTATTCTTTGCTCTGTTCACCCCATCAGTCTCTCCAGATTATATTTTCAGCTGAGTTTAATGAACACCATTTATTAAACTAACACCAGGGTTCTGCTTTGGCCTCAGACAGATGTGCCTGCTAATATGAATCATTTTGTTCAATTGGATTATTCTGATGGAGAGCGGATCCCTGCCACTCTGAGGAGCACAAACAAATGGGGAACAGCTCGCCTCCAGTTGTGACCATCCGCTCGCCTTCATTAGGAGGCAGCTCCAGGCTCTGCAGGCAGCTTGGCAGGATGGTGTCCCTACTGCTCCCATCAGCCTGCACTTCTGCTGCTTTCCATTTCTCTCTCACATACAGAGAGCCCAGATCCTGATGTAGCCCTGAGCCTGGTTTGTCCAGGGAACATGAGCATCACTGCTGCCTTTCCTGTGTTCACCAGCTGCATGGGACACCAGATTTACCACCTCCTTTGTCACGATGAATGATTCTTATCTGAATGCAAACCAGACTCCCCTAACTGTGTATCCTTCCCTTTCCAGTATGGTATGTCTGACCTCCTTTACATTGGCACCCAAGAAAATGAAGACTACTTATTTGCTATTGATCCTTCTTTATTCGGATCTTCTCCAATTATTTGGGCAAAAGGACGGGGATGATATGCTTTTAAAGGTTTATGTTAGCCAGAAATAAGAGATAAAATCCATCTGAAATCTCCTAGACAGAGATTCCCACAGTCTATCATTTGGGATTTAGGTCAATCTTTGTAACACTTTGTGTTCAGGCACCAGACATCCATCTATCTGTCTATCTCAATACAAATCCTGCTTTCTGTGAACCATAAACCCCCTAGCAGAGTGGCATTACCACTTCTCACATCTACAGGACACACTGAGGACATGTAACTTAGGGAAAAACTACAGAGGCAATTTGAAAGATCAGAAGAGAAAAAGTAGATTTCTGTTGCCTGAGCATAAGGGGCCAAATCGCACAACAAGTCTTTAGTTGGCTCAAATCACCATCACTCTGCTAAAGCAGAGTTTTTTCCAAGGTGAAGGGCAGGCCCAACACTTCTCCAGATATCTGTGAAACTCAGGACAACTCATTTATTCTAAATAATTTCTGAAGAAATAAATTATTTGCATTTTAATACTAAGCAACATTTTGGAATTACTTCCAGGAATTCCTGGTGCGTACTCTCAGGAAGTGGATCTGTGGTGAAAGCGAAAAGACCCCAGAAATAACCATGGTAACAGTCTGTGTGCCTTTACTAACAGCCCTTTAGCATGCTCCTCAACGAAACCATCTACTGAGACATCAGTTCCTCCATTTTGGTTTAAGTGTAGGAATACTTCTCCAGGAGTGAGGCATTCCCTTACTTCTGCTGAGGATCTGTACACTTTTCTCTAAATTGCATTACACTGGTCTTCATGGGTAACGGGAACAAGACCTATAGGAATTCCTGTCAGGATTTTATGTAATAAGGTCTGTACAGTCTGTGTCAAATAATGCCCTTGTAAGCTAAGAGCAGAAGATGGGAAACCCTCAAATAAAACCCTTTCTGAAAGCACCAAATCTCTTCAAGAACTGACATGTAAGACCCCAGCTTCCTAAAACTGAATTGGGCTGCCTGCCTTGTTCCCTTTCCCAGTGTCCAGTCTGCTGTGCTGGAGAAATATGTACTATGCAAGGAGAATGCACAGAGAAAAAATAAAGAACGTGGAAAACATTCACTTCTCATATGTTATGGGAAATGGGATGCAACCTCTACTCATGACTGGAGATGCTTCAACAGAGCAGAGAAAAATAGAGAAGCTTGTCCAGCAAAGACAAATTTGTGGCTGACAGCACAGCCCATGGGTTTAGTGGCCCAATCATTTCCAAATCCTTAGAAATCAAGGTGGTGAAAACATATTTTGTTTTGGAACAACATGTTTATTAATACTCTGCCATGACAACCAGGGCCATGGTCCACAGCACATCCAAATCAACCAAAAGATGTCTGTTGGCTTCAAAGACTGGGCCTCATTTAGGCAGAAATCTCAAAGAGAGACATCTTTGCTGTGAGGATTTTAAACTGTTACCCTGCTCTGCATAGAAGAGATGGATCTGTCTTACACAGGAAAAAGGGGATATCGGAAGAAGTGGGGAAGGAAGATGTATCTCCCAAAAATGAGAGAAATCTGCTTTCTATAGAGGATTGAGTGTGGAACTGCAGCTTTCAAGGGGCACAAGAGAATTTCTTTTGCTTGGAAGTCATTTCCATATAAAGGGATTTCTAAAATAAACCACAGCGATGTTCAGAGATAGTCATGATCATCCCATAGTCTCTCTGATCTAGAAAGACCACAGCAGTCAGAATGGTGACATTCTGTCTCCCTCTAGAATTGCAAATAATTGAAACATCTCTGCTAGCAGAATGTTTAGAGTTAAATAAGTAATAGTGGGCCTGAATCCTTGGCTGCCATAAATCAGTGTCACTTCACTGGCTTCAGAGGAGCTGGTGATTGACGCTGCCCAAGAACTTAGCCCTATCATGGTTGTGGTTAGTACCTTTCCAGACAGAGCATTGAGTTTTCATTTACTCTGCTTCTTGCTTGGGAAATGACTTGACTGCTGTTCTACTTTTCCCTCCAGCTCAGCCTTCTACCCAATATTTCAAAAAGGTTGGACGAAACTCAGCTAAGTGGAAAAACGAACTGTTTGAAATAAAAACTCTCTTTTTTTTCTAACTGCAGTCACAGGGCAGGATGAAAGACACCTGAGAAGCACGATTTTTACCGTAAACCTTCAATTCTCTGCTACAGCTGAATCAAACACTTCAGAGACCTGAGTTTTGATATTCACTTGTATCTGGCCAAAGTTACAATACCCATGAATTATTCAAATATGCAATTATTGCATTTGATATATCACTGGGTATAACTGTGGGAACAAGAAACAGTGTTCTAGTGCAGCTGATTGTATATGCCTTCCAAACCATAAGGACATCAATTTAGGGTGCTTACATTGATGGAGTACACTGCAACCCCTTATTAAGATTCTTGCCAACTCCTGTAACAGTTTTCCCCTGCAGAGTAAATTTCATGGAGTTTTTTAGCCTCCCTTTTCTTTATCTCTACAGTGCCAAACACTACCCCATACAGCTTCAATTCATGGTTCTGCAGTAGCTCTCAGAGGTCAGTGACAAAAAGATCGGATCATTTTCAGCTTACTGATCAATGCTGCACAAGTGACCTGAGTCCTGTGAACCCCGTGTTCAGGCTANCTAGACCTTTCTGGTCCTATACAATGAGCTTCAAACAGCTCACCCTCTGCTCTTTCTCTGGGTAGCATTTGCA
>VYZS01065467.1:9815-22756 GCA_013400695.1 Neodrepanis coruscans
ACCCCACCCCTTGGCCCTGGGACCTGGTGAGACCGGGGGCTCCAACACCCACCGCCACCCGCGCGGCGCCGGGCCACCCGCACCGCCGGGGCGGGGGTGGGAAGGGAAAAAGACCAGTTTTAGCTTCAACCTACAACAGGTTGGTATGCAGGAGCTCTTGGTCCCTGCAGGGAGGGCCAAGCCTGCAACCTCAGGCATGGAAAGAATGTGATTGTTGAATGCCATGTGACAAAGGCTGTCAAACAAAAAGTCTGTCCGGTACCCTAACCCTAACCATGCCCCCTGGAGCCTCTTATTGGCTGCACCAATCCTTACTCTGGCCTGGTGGGCTCTGAGTGGTCAGTGACCCCAATGTCCCACCTGGGAGGGGTGGCCACAGGAGCTAGACTACATAAATACAACAGCACAGGGCCTCCCACTTGCCTTTTCTGCCATTGTGATGTGAATTCCACAGGATTCTTTGGTGGTCGCTATTTAATTCTGTTCACGTCTTCCTTCTTTCATTACTCATTTAATCTCTTCTTTCTTTTCCTTAATCTTTTGGGTAACTTAAAATCAATGGGCTGTATTCTACAAAGCTTTGTGTTGGATTTGTGCTGAATTGCTTTTCATTTTGAAGACAAAAGCGTTCAGCTAGAAGGTCACATGGCCATGCCGGAGCTCAAGCAACGCAATGCCAGCGATATCAGGACTTTCCAGTAGGCAGCTTGGCTCTGGTGGCTCTGGGACTTTCTGGCAGGTGGCATGGCTCCAGCTGCAGAGGCAATTTCCTGGGGCATTGGCGGCACTCCTTTGGTTGTAGCAAGAGCAGGAACACTAACAACCTCTCACTCCCTGTCCCACTAAAAGAGAGGGGAAAATCTTGCAACACAGACCTTTTATCCTGCTCAGTTCTTGAAGTGTTTTTGCTTCAGAATTTCCTCTCAGTTTCTGTGGTCTTTCATTCTGAAAATTCCCCTTCACCTTCACTGCCCATTCCTCTGTCCCTCCACCCATGCCCTCATCTCTGTGTGGCCTGGATCTGGGAGTGTGAGGCTGCTTATGTGAGGAGGGGGAACAGTCTCTCACACCTACCCCCCAAAACTGTGTGATGATATGAAAAAAATCCCTTTAGCTAAATTGTAAGATTATCCACCCCATATTTTTTCATACCATCATGTTATACCAGATTTGAAACTTCCAGCTATACACATACATATTTCAATTATATATACATTTACAAATACATACACATAGGCATAGTGTTAGATATTAGGTCTCTTCTCTTCTCTCTCGCCAAAAATTAGGTCTCTTTCCATCTTGCAGATCATCTTATGGATAGGAATCATGGCATCTCTGCGTGGTATTGCTGTTGATGCACTGTTTTGGTGGCAATTGGCACCTGCTGTTCCTCAACTTTCAGCAGTCCTCCAGCAGAAGGATTCTCTGAGAGGTCAGGCAACACATTTAATGGTTTTATCCCTTCTGTCTCCACAGCAGCTATCTCAAAAGCCCACTGATGTCCTCTTTGGTCTTTGAAATACCCTTTACTGAGATAGTCAAAGCCCAGAATATATGGGATGTCTGGATGAGTCATAATGAGGTGTTTCTGCCAAACTCTCCGGGTCGAACTCACTTCAGCTTCCAGCACCATCAGCTCTTAAGAACACCCTGTCATCCCAGAAATGGAGATAGTCTCTAGCCTCATATCCTGATGCCATTAAAGAACATTTAGTGTCAGTGTCAACCAAAGCTTTGAATTCTTGTGATTCTGACATGCCAGGCCATCACATCTGGAAGTATAGGACTGCTGAAGCAGGGAACGGTACCACCCTAAAGCTGTGTGATGATATGAAAAAGTTTCCTTTAAGTAAACTACAACAAAGACTTAGCCACAGACCTACCAACAAGTGTGGCAACAATAATTTCCAGTGGCAGCCTCTTACGCAAAACCCACCACTTCTAAATCAACTAAAAGAGATAGAACTGACCTGCCAACTGACAGAATAGTACAGCTCAAGAATTGTTCACCTTCTAAACTTTGTAAGAGTATTTTTGTTTCATGAAGTTTTCATTTATAACTATGTATAACTAAGTTTCATTGTTTAATTTACAATAGGATGAGAATATTAAATCTTCCAACCCTCTCATAATGCTTCAGAAATTTTGCTGATCAAAAGAACACAGCAGCTGTTTCAAATAATAGCAGTGGATGTTATTGTTTTGTGGTTCTGTTTGTTTGTTTTGTTTTTAGTTTTAAGTTCTCTGACATTTATATTTTGTTGTAACTGGTGGCTAAGGAATATCACTAAGGTAGATAGCAGGTAGACTAAAGCAGTCTATGTGACAGAAAAGTTAACACAAATTTAGCACTTCTAACAGCATGGAAACTGAGCAGTTCAGTGACAGAAAATACTAAGAAACACATAAGTGATTCTTAACCTTGGCATAGACCTTACTATGTGCAAGGACATTCTTATGCTTTTCAACAATATTTTTGAGTGACAGACTAGCGAGTGTTCCAAATACATGCACAATTTAAGCCTTCTGAATAGGCCAATGGAAGTCAATATAAGTAGCTACCTAATTAAATCTATAGATTTTACATAGTGTTGGGGTTATAAGAGTAATTGTTTTGTAATGAGTGCTCTTCAGTAGATACTATTCTCAAAACTGTCACAAGTGTTAAAAAACATGCTTGCCAAAACATTAAAACTTTGATAAAAAAGTAGAAAAATTTGTCTAAAAATTTACAGCCATGAATGTCTATTTTTTTATGGAATACAGCTCTGCAGGAAAACCGTGGAAAGATCCAAATAGTTGTCCAAGGGTTATGATCGAAGGACAAAATACTGCAGGCAGGTTACATCGTCCTTCATGGAAAGATATTTTTCACAGCTCGTTCCAATGAAAAGCTTTTCATTGAAGCTCCACTGAGGCTTCCATTAAAGGAAGGATTTCTTATCAAGAAGTAATTCAGTCCAAATGTTAATAGCATAGATACAATTTCCTCTGCTGTAATGTGAAAACTAACATAAATATCAACTGCAAAACATTTTACTTTATGAATCTTTGAAAGATTCACTAACTTTTAGCATTTTCTAGTACTGCAAAAAGGTGAGAAAACATAAGATCTTGAAATACCAACTTCAGGGTTTTATTTTTTTTCAGTTCTAAGAAGCTTGCTGCACCCTTATATTTAAAATTTAAAACAGAGATAATGTCTTTCACAATTACAGCTCTTTTTTTTTTTAGTTTATTTATATTTAATATTTTGGTTATAATCATTTTCTTCTGAATCACTAAAAAAATAAATAAGCAGACCTTGAAAATCATAGAAATAATCTAACAAACTAATGAAATATACTGTGAAGAATGTTGTGAAGAAAAAAGGTTCATTAAAAAAAACAAGTCACTGAGACTTTGACTTCCATCAAATGAAATACGGAATTAGAAAACCTGTCTATCCTAAAAATAGCACACATAGCTGCTCTGGATATGTAGATCAGGATACAGCCAAGAAAGCTATTCAGTGTCCCTAAAAATTTTGATAAGAGATTCAGCCTTTGCTCATAATGTGGGAAACCTGCTCTTTTCAGAGAACATATTTAATGGTCATCCATTATATGAACATGATGCCTTAGGGGGTATGCTAAAATTTGGAGAATTCACTCTAGCTAGGTAGCTGGATAACTTGGAATATTAAGTGCCAAGAATGGCCTGTCTTTCACATGTTTGCATTCTTCTATATAGATAAGGAGAGTATTAAGACAAAACATAGGGTTAGGCTTCTAGGCCTGCCAGAGGCAGGACTAGGGAACTGGGGTGGAGTAAATTTAATAAGGGACCATCCTGTTGGACATAGTGGTAAGGTGGGCTTTAGTTGGCTAGTATAATAGGTGGGCACTCTGAAGGTTATAAAATTGAGAGATTGTTATGATTTTTCCTCTTTGGATCACTGGAAGTCATCAGTAAAGCTGTGTTCTCCCTTCACCTCTGCAAAATGCACGTTTGTCTCATTTCTCATCTTGCTCCTACAGCAAACAAAACTGAACAGAATGATCTGTGCCTACTTCCGGCTTGCATTTAATCAGGCATGGCAGAGTCTAGGGGATTAAGAAGTTTTGTCAATATCATGAGACACAATAGTGCAATTTTTAAAATATGCATCAACTTAAAACCAAAATTACATTGTGGCAGTAGTAAGACCATTGGAGAAAATAAACTTCAGAAAGTACAGCCAGTTAAATGAAAATTTATGAGACAGCCATAACTGCCTTGACAGCAAACCTGTAATTTCATGAATGTGCTTGAACTGTTCTGCTTTAAATGCTAAGTGAGGTTGATTAATTCAGATAAAAAGAAACTTCTGTGTTCAACACAACTGATCTGCAGCACAGTAAAACACTTCAGAGGGCATAGCTTCAATTTCATGAGCATTATTAAAACTGACAAAACTTTATCTGTTTTCTGGAACCTGAGTTTCCCCAACTATGACAAGGATGTATATAGTATCAGCACCTATCCCAGCATTCAGACTGCATTTTTTTTCCTTCTCAAAACAAAATTTGAGGCTGTGGCTTGCTCTGATCTTTTGATAGTACAATACAGTAGCCTGCTGCAGTTTCAGTTTCCTACTAAAAATGGATCTGTGCAAACTGCAAATCTTGCATGCTGCATGACCAAGAAATATTAATGCAGGTAATTGCACTATTTGGTAACTGTTTTCTACATCTAGCCAACCTCATTTTGAGATGTCAGGAATAAGTTTTGCTTTCTTGTCACCTTATCTAAACCTCAGATACACATTAAAATAAGTGGAGCAGTTTTGGTGGGTTGCTGCAATAGACTCAATTGTCATATTTTTAAAACCTTCTAGTACATACCTCTTTCTAGCTTTTTATTGCTGATTCATCATGCCATGAATTAAATCCAAGCCTGAGGAACAGCAAATAAAAAAGCCTTCCAACTATCAATTGCACAATTGTCCTCTGGCAGCTCTGCAGAGTACTCCATGAGAAAAACATGTAGGCTGTTCTGTTTCCACAGCTCCAGGTCCTCCAAGTTAGGACTGCAATCTTCATACTCAGATTAGCTACCAATAGTCAGAAAGGCAAAATTATTTCAGGAATTTTAAATGGATTTAATTAATAATTAACTAGGTTTAACTTAAAAATGTAGACTTCATAAAACATATAGGCTTTCATCCTTAGTTAACCAACCACTTTGAAAGTTAAGTGTGAGCTAGTGGCTCAGCTTCTCCATCTCCAGGGTAGACAGACAGAGGCTGATTATGAATCAGGAGTGTGTCCAGGTGTCCAAGAAAGCTGACATCATCCTGGCTTGCTTCAGAAATGGTGTGGCCAGCAGGACTAGAGCAGTGATCATTCCCTGGTGCTTGGCACTGTGAGGTCTCACCTTGAATCTTGTGTTCAGTTTTGGGCCCCTCACTTCAAGAAGGACAATGAGGTGCTAGAATACGTACAGAGAGGGGCAACAAAGCTGGAGAAGGGTCTGGAGCACAAATCTTATGAGGAGTGGCTGAGAGAGCTGGGGTTGTGTAGCCTGGAGAAAAGAAGATTGAAGGGGGTGTTGCCGTCAGGCCCCGGCTGGGCCAAGATAAGAAGTGAGACAGGACTCGCAGTGAAGGGAGAGAGCAGCTTTACTATCGGTGTCCAATGGTCCAAAGAGNGTAATTTGTCTTTTGACAGAAGTGGCCATACTCCATGGATGTTTTTAATGAAAATGCAAGAGCTGGCAAGCTATAAATATTTATTCTGCTTTGGTTATATGTCAAAACTCAGAAATTTCATGGGTTGGGTTTTTAATTTACTTTTTCAGGTCCAGTAAGGAGGTTGTTGTAAGGTGAGGGTCAGTCTCTTCCTGGGTAACAAGTGACAGGACCAGAGGAAATGACTTCAAGTTGTGCCAGGAGAGGTTTAAATTGGATATTAGGAAAAAAATTTCTTGACTGGAAAGGTCATCAAGCATTGGAGCAAACCACCCCAGGGAATTGTTGGAGTCACTATCCCTGGAGGTATTTAAAGGAAGTGTAGATGTGACACATAGGGACATCCTTTAGTGGCAGACTTGGAAGTCCTGAGTTAATGGTTGGACTCAATGATCTTAAAGCTCTTTTCCAACCTAAATGATTCTATGATTCTAAGTCTAGCACATTGCTAAAGGAAAGACTCTGACCTGACTTCGGCCAGATTCCACCTGGAAGTATACAAATCAAGGGCAGTATATGACCTTTCACAGCTCAAGTGCACTTACAAAAAGCCTGACAGCTCTTTGAGAGTATTTTTCACTCAAGAGCAAAATAATGGTAGATCATTCACAGAAGTATTTGTGGCATTAAATACTTTCATTCTTTTCTCTTCAGTGTTTTGTTAGCACTGCAGGCTTGACCCTACAACACTTGTTCACTCAAAAATCCCACTAGCTTTAATCAAAGACAGTAGTGACCAGAAAATGAGGCTGAATAGTAGTAAAATTTGTTCACAGTTCTGTCATTTTTAAATATATTTGAAGAGTATCTAGCTCACTTTAACTTGGCATGTGAAATCTAATTTTCAAGGACCATCCTATAGTATATTTTTTATCAAGGTAAAGAAAGTCATATGATATGTACTATGATATTTTAATATTTATATATTTTAATATACATTCTATAATTATATAATATTTTGATATTTTAGATGCCAGAAATCCCTCAACTTTTCCAAGAGGCTACTTGGAATATTCACTTTATACATTGCAAGACAACCAGAAACAAACACCAGCTACTAGTGGAAAGGTAATATTTGTCATGATTATTACTCCTAAATATTCAAAACTTGATATCTTACTGAAAAATTTTAATTCAGAGAACCAAAGACACTGAGGATAAGTTTACTAAGATTTCTAAGTGCTTTCTAAGTGATCTTGAGATGTTTTTGACCAGAATAATATAAAAAAAAAACCCTACTGAATAATGAACACAAAAAACTTCCAAGGGAATCAGCTGAATTTACAAGAAAAAAACTCATATGTTCTGTGGAAATTTAGCTGAGGCACAAGTGGGGAAAATTTTTGCTAGTCATTGATATGACATTTTTAAAGAGGAGTTATTAAAAAGAAAAGTATAGGCATAGATTAAGAGATGGATAGAATCTCTGTGGGAAAAATTAAGAAACTAACAAACAAACCAAACAACAAACCCACATCCTTTGACTTGTAAGAAAAATAACCCAAACCAACATCACAAATAGAAGCTAGGGAAAACAGAAAAAAGATCCCCTGTAACTGCTGCCAAAAATACTATTTTCATTCCCTTTTATGAGACAGGATTATACAATCAATTTCCTAATCCAAGATCCAACTTTCCAAGGTAGTGTAAATGAATATGTTTTTTATTTCTGGATACATGTATATTATCTGCTACCTGTGTTGCCATTTTAGGCAGTAGGTTAAGGGCACATATATGGAAATATGTTAGATTTCATTTCACTAACGCAGTCTGAAGACAAAATCAACTGAGGTCAACAAGAGCTCTTTCAGTCATTATAGTCTAAGTTCATTTTAACTAAAATGGGTCTTTAGAACAGAATCAAAGTCACAGTTCCTGTAATTAAGTGCAGAAAGACTCAGGAACTGTCAGTAAGTCTAACTGATTAGTCACCATTTCTTTTTGTTTCTGTAAGGCTGGAATAACAGAAATGTCTTTTCCAGCAAAAATGAGGATAATTATCAATTGCCTCTACAGTTTTTTAAAAATGTAAAAATAAGTAAGTAAACAGTGACAAGTGATTTTAGTCCACTTCCCAGGGAATTATACCTTTTCCCTGAAAAACCCCAAACCCAAAAANTGAAGAGAAGAACTTGAGGAATTTTGGGATGTTGGGAAAATAAAGTATTCCACAAAAATTATCCTTTTATTTTTCACATGGTTGATGACGGAGCTGTTTTACAGAGTAAGAATTCTTATTCCTTTCTGTAGTCAAGATCCTCATTGCCCGTAACACAATCAAGGTTGAGATAATACAGACTGAAAAAGCAATAAGAAATTTTCCTGGGAGGCATAAATTGAAAGATATGAAGAAGAAGAAAATATGCAAGGAAGGTACAAACTACAGAAATAATCATATGCATAATGTCTCACAAGAAAAATAAAAACAAAGCCAAAGTAAAGCTTTCTGAAACAGATCTTAAATCCAAGACAAGTGAAATTGCTGCAGTGAAATCATGCACTCTGAGAATGAGACTTCTGATGGAACCTCTTCCTTCCCTTAAAATATATTTAACATTCATACTTGATTCTTTATTCCAAAAACAATTTTATGTAGAACATTTTCATCGCTTCATGGTTTCTGTGCTGCCATCTTCTTTTTCTGATCTCAAGAAATTCTCTTTTACATACAGTGAAAATTATCCAGTTCAAATGGAAATCATGAGGACTGGTATTGTCAAATATGTCAAACTTAACATCTTTTCTTCTCACAACACATAATCTAGCCAGCATTCCTTACACACTACTGGGATGTTGATTCTTCCTTCCACTTTAGCACTGCAGAAACCTTACTGCAAATTTAACAATTTTCTTTCTAAGGAGTAACCTTGCTTTTGCTGTTTGTGGGTTTGTGGAAAACTCTTTGTAAACTCACAAAAAAAATAGGCTACCAATTTGGAAACCCCAGTGAAAACCATCCTTATAACTCAGTTTTGCTATAGAAATACTCAAAGGTACACAGCTGGTGTCTGACGACTGCTCATTCTTGGAGCATTTGTGAATGTTTTTATTGCTTTATGTTTTCTGGTTTTATAACATATATATGGTTTAAAGTAAAGAAAAAAAACCACCATCTTTTTTATGTCTAGCATTGCTGCAAACAACTTATGATTTGGACTTCTACAGCAGAAGCAAATGTTAAATAATAGGCTTGAATCCAAACATCAATATGCAAGCAGAATTAATTTACGAAACACACTTTCAGTGAAAAGTCTTTTCCTAATATCAAGCCTAAAGTCCCCTGATGGAGCTTGTGTCCTCTTGTTCTGTCACCAGCTGCCTGAGAGAAGAGATCAACCCCATCTGACTGCAACCTCCTTTCCGGTAGTTGTAGAGAGCAATAAGGTCTCCCCTGAGCCTTCTCTTCTCCAGGCTAAAGAAACCCAGCTTCCTCAACCACTCTCCCTAGGGCTTGTGCTCCAGCCCCCTTACCTTGTTGCCCTTCTCTGGACACATTCAATCATCTCAACATCTTTCTTAAACTGAGGGGCCCAGGACTGGACACGGTACTCAAGGTGTGGCCTAACCAGGGCTGAGTGCAGGGGAAAGATAACTTCCCTAGTCCTATTGGTCACACTATTCCTGATACAGGCCAGGATGCCATTGGCCACCTGGGCACACTGCTGGGTCATGTTAAATTTCCTGTCTACCAGTACTCCTGAGTCCTTTTCTGCCTGACCAGTCTCCAGCCACTCTGTCTCCAACCGATAGCTCTGCATGGGGTTATTGTAACCGAAGTGTAGAACCCGGCACTTGGACATGTTAAACTTCATACTATTGGATTCAGCCCATCTATCCAGCCTGTCCAGGTCCCTCTGCAGAGCCCTCCTACCCTCCAGGAGACCAACACTTGCTCCCAGCTTGGTATCATCTGCGAACTTGCTAATGATGGGCTCAATTCCCTTGTCCATATCATCAATAAAGATATTAAACAGTACTGGGCCCAATACTGATCCCTGGGGGACGCCAGTAGTGACCGGCTGCCAAGTGGATGTGACACCATTCACCACTACTCTCTGGCCTCGATCATACAACCAGTTCCTAACCTAGCTCAAAATGCTCCTATCCAAGCTATGGGCTGCCAGCTTCTCCGGGAGTTTACTATGATCTTGTATTTCATTCACTTACCCTAGCACAGGGTCTGCTGTACCTACAGATATACAACCTCTTCTCAAAAGTCCTGAATGATGAAGTATTCTCAGTCTCTGCAAATGTGAATTTATTTTCTATTCCATTCTATCTCATCTATCTCATATCTTTTATACAAAATGAACTGTGCTTGCTCCAATATAAGAAATTCTTTGTGTACCTAATCAAATCTGTTAAGTAGCCACAAATACAAAGTGGACAACTTGTATGATACCACTATATTTCTTTGTCTAACTTGCTGATATTAAGTATAGCTGAGGGATTTCAGGAAAGCAATTAAATACTCTGTGTTCCTGTTGTCTAAATTAAGGTCTATTTTAAAGATTATCAATCTCCTATATATATAATAACACAGGATTTACAAACTCTTGGGATCTCTCTCTTTGTGATCCTTCTTTGCTAAAGGTGAAGACTACCTTCTTATTTCTTGTTGGAGTAAGTGGTAATATTTGTGGGTTTACAGCATTGCCACACCCAACAGAAATATCATATTGTTCTTAAATTGTCTTAAATCTTTGCCTTGAGTGACTGGTTTGGTTTGCTCCGAAGAATCATTATCAAGAGCACTGACAAAAAGCAGGTTTTAGTAGGAATTTTAACAGAGTTTTATGTCAATGTTCACTCCAATACTTATTACATAGATGTAGGTATACATAGGAAAATTGTGTTAGAATCAATTTAGAATGACTTACACAGAAACTGGGTATGCTAAATAGTTAAGAGTGCAAGAGATATGGATACAAAAGAGTGTAAAAAGGTTTGTAAGCATTTAATCATTGAATAACTTGACATTTGCAAAGGGATTCAATAGGATTTGATACAATTACAACAGAGACAATTATAGATTCACAATCAAAACATTTATGCAATAATCAATTCACATGCAAGATGCAGACATAGACATGTGTATACCTATATCTATGTGTGTAAAGGAATCTACCAAAATATTCCCCTTAGATGCAGATAATTACTCACATCAAATACCCTGGCATTTCTCAACAGGTATGTGTTGAATTTCTAAGAGTATGTGTATGTGGGATATCAGCCCAGATCTCGTTGTAATTTTTTTTTTTTATGAGAACCTTAAGAGGCATCCCATTCAAAGGGAGGTATTAGTGTACCTGCTGTGGTCTAGGAGAGTTCAAAGCATCGCTGTTTATAGGATCATAGGATGATTTTGTTTAATCATCTGTAAGTTTCCAACCTGGCTTTATTCCAGGTCAGTAATTACTGGATTTTTTTTTACAAAAAGTCACAGAATGATGGAATGTGTAAGGTTGGAAGGGACCATAGTCAACTGTCTAGTCCTGATGCCTTAAGGAGTGTGCTTGAGATTTGGGANCAGACAGTTCTTGAATATCTCCAGTGGGGGAGACTTCACAACCTCTCTGGGCAATTTGCTCCAGTGCTCAGTCACCTACACAGTAAAGAAGTTCTTCAGGTAGAACTTCCTGTGCATTAGAGTCTGCCCATTGCCTCCTGTCCTACTGCTTGGCAAAACCAAAGAACCTGGCTCCATTCTCTTGACATTTTCCCTTCACATACTTACAGTCATTGATTAGTTATCTCCTCTCAAGACTGAACAGGCCCAGCTCCCTCAGTCTCCTTCCCTCAGTAAGAGAGATGCTCCAATCCTATAGTCCTCTTTTTTGCTCTCCAGTGGACCCACTTAAGGAGCTCCATTTCTCTCTTGCACTGAGGAACCCAAATGTTACCTCACTCAGACTGAGTAGAGGGGCAGAATCACCTGTTGGCAGTGCTCTTCCTAATGTACCCCTGGATACCATTGGCCTTCCTGGCCACAAGAATACACTGCTGGCTCATGGACTTCTTGTTCCGCAGTACCCCCAGGTCCTTCTCTGCAGAGCTGCTTTCCAGCAGATCAGCCCCCAGCCTGCTGGTGCATGGGATTATTCTTCTTCAGAGGCAGGATCCTGGATTTGCCCTTGTTGAACTTCAGGCACTTCTCTGCTCATCTCTCCAACCTCTTGAGGTCCTTCTGAAGGACTACACAGCCCTCTGGGGTATTAACTACTCCTGACAGTTTTATGTTTTCAGCAAACTTGCTGAGGAGGCACCTAACCCTTCATCCAGGTCACTGATGAGTAAATTAAACAATACTGGGCTCAGCACTGAACCTTAGTGGACACCACCTGGTGACAGGCCTCCAACTAGATTATGTGCCACTGGTTATGGGCCTCTGTGATCTGCCTACTTTAACTGACTAAACAGCAACAATCCATAACAATAGCACCGTTCTACTCAGGCTATGATTCAGGTGAATGATTTACCAAGGCGACAAGAATAACCACTTATAGGGGCTATTGGCTGGTTCCTGATAACCCCAGGCACACCTATGGCAACTGTCCACTTCAGTGCTCATGGTTAATGGCCACTGACGACTTCTTCCTAAACACCCCACGGGAGCCTATTGCCTGGTACTGCCCAGCTGTGAGGCCAACTTCCCATTGTTTGCCTGGGAGCCAGGAAGCAATGGGTGTCCCAGGTTCCTACTCTGCACTCAGCAGCTGCCCAGAGGTATCACTCAGTGGCCGAGGAGAACTTTCCAAGGCATTTTCCTCCCTGCACACATAAGGGGGTTATACGGATCTTCTCTCTAGCTCTATTCAAATCCAGAATTGATTGTCCTTCAGTAATAGAAACCCAAAGGCTTTAGAAAAGGGTTGAGTGAAGGATGGGAAGAAACAGATTACGCTGAGAAGTTTATGGATGTTTGTAGATCTTAGATCTTTACCTCAGATGGTATTTTAGGGACGAATATATTTTTGCTTTTCTATGTTTATTCAGAAGAATGCTTTCTTTTTTGTAATATGATACCATGTATTGCAGAAAATTCTGAAGGGTTAACTGTAGAGAATATTTTTCCCTTCTAGTTATTTTTAAATATCGATAAATAAATATTTTATGTCTCATGTAAGTTAGTCAGTAGCACTTTTCAAACTACTTTTAAATTAATGGCCATTTAAGTTATTCAGTTGCTTTTCTTAATCCCAGTTTAATTTAACTCTTTTCTTTTTTTTTT